>JZKD02S1141058.1:49820-61603 GCA_000966675.3 Picea glauca | reverse complement strand
ATGCCTTCGGCTATCATTGAGAAACTCGATCTTGAAAAACCTTCTTCTAGGCCCTCAAAATGGCCCCGAAAGTGAAAACCTGCTAAAAATAGTAAATTGCCAAAATGGCCAGAAAACTGTTTTGAGCCATTTGGAAAAGATGGGTGGCCCCCGATATCCACCTGGATCATGGGGGAAAATATTTGAACGGAAACCCTTGATAAAGAATGAAACTCAAATCATAGTGATGATTGTATCATTCGACCAGGACAGAAAACCACGTGATAGATTAGGTAAAGACAAATGATGTGGGCTTATGATGATCTTAGTTCGTAGTAGAGAATTCATATCTTACTAGATTAGGGTTTAAAAATCTCACTGAATAATCATAATCGGACATACATCACTTGCCAGATCGTGTCATTATCCGATTTCAGTCAATTTAGGCAACACTTGAGATGATGATGGTGTGTGTACTACCGATGGTTTAAGAGTCCAATGGGACAGGACGACCGTTGAAAAAAATCTGCACTTTCGGCAGCTTAGAGAACCTTGCACATGCCATTTTAGTTGTCGAAAGTGACAGCTTTCGGCAGCTTAGAATTCTTTGAACAATGGCCCTTAGCTACCAAAAGTGAAAATTGGGATTTTTTCTAAATAAAAGTACAGACCCACCACTTCTTGAAAATACAAGTGAAAAACTCATCCTAAAGACACTTAACTCAATAATAACAAAACATCTTTCATCTAATGATCCATCCTATCACCTAATGACCATAACTTAGGAAAATTTATTCCAAGAGACAAAATGACCAGCAAGCCAGGAACTCCATCAAGAGACCCACCAATCATATCTGAATCATCAGGTCTCCTATCATTATAGGACACTAACATAGGCTCCAATTGGGGATGGTAGCTCCTAAGGAGGTGTCAAGAATCCCAACTCTTCGGATTCGTAAATCAATGCCTTATCCATTGGGCTGATCCCACAACCTGTATTTTGATTTGTCCTGCACCCTAGTGACAAGAAATCAACTGATTATTCATTTGGACCTTGACTAAGTCTTTGAAGTAAAACATAAATAAAAATAAACCACATACTTGCCCAACAAGCTTATTTGCATATGGTAAATCTGATAAAAAATGATGATCTGATGATCTTATTTAGATACATACATCTTATTCTAATCCTGAGAATGCTTGATCCTAATCAATATGAGACATCCAGTATAACCAGTCAAAAATTGGATCTGAAACCTGAGATCTTTCACCAATTTTCCCCAAACTCAGATGTAAATCTGGTAATGATATGTGATAAGGATTTCTATCCTGATCTACCTTACATGAAAATTGATCAATCTGAAAAACCACTAAACTGCTGAAAATGTGTTGTGGACCTTCCACGAAAAATTCCTCCATGTACATACCTATAGGATCCAAATAGGCTTGAGTTATTTCTTGGAATTTTCAATCAGTCCATTCCATCTCCTAACCTTGTGTTGCTCGTGAGGTCTTCCAGTCTTCAAACATTCCAAGATACGTTTGCATTTCATCTGATGGGTTTTGCACTGATATTTCTGCTAAACCATACAGTGGGGAAGATTGTCTGATCATATCCATATCATAACAATTTTTTAATTCATTAGGAGTAAATGAAACTAGACTTTGAAAACACACATTATCCAGAATATCAACTATAGGGTCATAAAATTCTTTTGATGACTGTGGAATGGACTTTATTGGCACTTCAAGGCTGGCACTGTGATTCTTAACCAGGATATGGCCAAGATTCTGTCTCAAAATTTGAAATGAATTAAAGGACAGATGCATTGAATCAAAATGGATCAACTCATCACCTATTTCGGGCTTCATGATTTCATCTAAGGTTTGACCTTAAAAAAGGCTTAATGGATGCACCTCCGGATCAACTTCTGTATCATCCTTGTTCTCCTCAACTGATGCATTAGAAAAATCCTCTTTCTTACTGTTTACAATCTGCTGGCAATGTTTTCTCAAGAGCGAGACAAAAAATAGGGGTAGGCGGTTTTCATTTTCTTGAAGTGAATTAACCTCTAATGGTAAAGAATTACATTCCAAAGTTTTGAATTATGTTTCGGGCTCTGAATTTTTTCATCAACTTTGAAAATCAGAGAAAATTGGATATTGAAATCATGGATCTAAACTAGCCTCTTTCTCAACACTAACATCCTTCACTATCTCATCAAAAGATTTACCTTCTTTGATATTTACGACTTGTTCAGAAAGTTCCTTCAAAAATTTAAAAGAAGAGAAGCACAAGGGTAAAGTTTGTCCACTTAACCCAAGACTTTCTGCATTATGATCATAATTGTCATTGTACCAATCAATCTTGGGTGAATCATCCATGGATGAAAGGCCATTGAACATGCATATCATATCAAGAGAATCTTCCTCCATCTTCTGATTTTGAACTTCATCTTCGACTATGTCATGGATTGAGTACATGAAATAATCATTGAGTGAATCAAAATGTTGAGGTTGGGTTGCAAGGTGTTTGGGGACATTTATCCTTTCCCTTTCTGGCATTAAAGGGACATAAGGTCCTTGAGTAACATTTTCCTCTCTGCTACTAATTTCCTACATCATCTCCTTTACAGTGTTGGCCAGGACGTCTAGCTTCACTTCTGAAGGTGTCATCCGCTTCTTTTCAGTTTTGGCCTTTTCCTCTGCTCTTAACTTGGACCTTTTTTACAGGAGATTAGCTTCTACGTCAACTGCAACATTTTGCATTTACTCAAGGGTTACAGTGTCTCTTTTTCTTAACTAGAATGTCATTTCTGGATCAAAGGCATCTGGGTAATGCAATTGAGATAAACCAGGAGGTGGCCTTACATCCACAAGTATTGAATGATACACCTTATTGAACCTAGTTGAGAACTATTGTACTGTCTCTCCTGGCTTCCTTTTCAAGTGGTCATACTCTTCTAGGATAAGGAAAATATTTTCTATGATCACCCACCTATCTAAGAAAACTTCCATGAACTGATGAAAATTTCTAATGCTTGCAGCTGGAAGGTTTTTAAACCAATTTTTAACTTTACCTTGCAAAGACAAGGCAAACATCCTGATATAGACATCGTCATCTTCAACCTCATAAAGGTCAATGAAATCTTCAAACCTCTGGATGTGTTTTTCAGCAGTGATATTGGCATCCTCTCCATCAAACCTGGGTATCTTATTGTTATAATTGATAGGGAGTTCATGGAGAATAGGAGGCAAATCTAGAGGCTTGTATCTGTCTAGGATCTTTGCAGCTATAGAAGGTAAAGCAAAGGGTTGATGGTTAACTGGAATTTCAACCATGGGAAGAGATGAAGCATGAGATTTGTGTCTTACTGGACTATCTACATATATGGGAGTGTATACTAGAGCTATAGGTAAAGGATGAATCTTTTGAGGTTCTTCAGCTTGATCATGATCATTATGAGCATCAACAATTAATTCTTGACCAGGATTATAATAGGAGAGAATACAATTACATATAAAGCCAATGATATCTTGGATACAATTTGAGTTTGAATACCTGATCTTTCCAAGTTGTCTTGCCATGTTTCAGGTGCTTCCTCCAATGGGGTCTTTGAATTGGAACTGATTTGGAGATTAGATTCGCCAGGTGAATGATCTCAGCCTTCTTGTGTATGGTCACTGTCCACCATCAATGATCATATCTCGAACTTTGAAGTGTACTACTGGGGAAAGTTCCCCAGTATGGTCACCATTCTGTTAGCACTCTGCAATTTTCCCAAGGCTATGGAGGCAATCACAGAAGAAACATCAAAACCACTTTGAGTCTTGGATCTATCCCTCCAAGACTCAGAGAGGGATCTCTCTGTCTGATATAACTTTGTTTGAAGAGGATATTAGGCTAGTTATACAGAACATGGGTTTGTTTATGGGTTTTCAATTGGTTTGGTTGAGACATAAAATTGAACATTGGGGAAAATGGAGTCAAGGATAAAATACGATTAAATGAATAAATAACAGAGATATATGTATCCAGGAAAGACAGTCATATCAATGGATTCCTATAATTTGTGAGGTGGAGAGAGGAAAATATCAGGGGTCATTTCAAATGCAGAGCAGAGTTTATCTAAATTCTACATTCAATCTTTAGAAGAAAACATAAACATTGTCTTTAAGCCAGATAAATGTGTTCATGACAAATCCTGAGCATACTCTTCTTATAAGCAATGAGAACAGAAAAAAAAATATGAAAAACAAAGGAATAACAATTTACATCAGAAAAACTTCACCATAGAAAATGACACAAGAATCTGGAAAATAAAGTCTTTGTATTCATTCATTACAGTCAATTAAATCCTATGAGCATTTTTACATTTTTTGGTCATCCCAAGTCCAACCCCTCTTTTCTTCAAATAAATTCATAGGTTTTATATCCAGTCAATTAAATTCATAGGTTTTATATCCTTTACAGAACAATTTAAGATCCTATAAAAATGGATCTGAAATACTTAAAATAGAATAAAACCAAAACTAGTATGATATGTCAAATCTAGTCCTAATTTAAGGGTCAACCCTTATCAATTAGATCTTCAACAATATTCGACAACATTCAACACTATCTGATATCTTTAATAACTTTCCAAGTGATGACAAGGCATTTCGAAATCTTGTTTTGAGAAATAAGCAGTTTTTAACCAAAAATTTGAAAAGCCACTTAACCTTCTTGCCTTAGCATCTGCCTCAAAAACTGGAAATGGATGATGATCTGTATCCTTTTAATATTTATCTTTCATTTGGAACCCCTTCCAGATGATCTGGAAACAAACATCTTCGATCTGAGCAAAAATATGACCATTATGCCAGTTTTTGCATTTTTGGTGGCTTACAGGTATAAAGCTGAGTAGGATTAGCTGCCAAAAGCAGGGCTTTCAGTATCTAACATCGCTTTGAGGAAAACGAATATGCTCACGAAAATCCTTAGTTTTACAGAACCCTTCAAAACTACAAAAATGGATTTTCTTCGATCTACCTACTCTTTAGGATCCTTATTTAGGTTCTCAGCAACTTCTGCTAGAGCTTTTAAATTAGGATGTACTCTTGGCTTAGGGATTTTAAGCCTTATTTTGATCCTTAAACCTCTAACCATTTTAAGCAACTTATGATTCTCCTTGAGTAATTTCTTATTCCTCTTCTGTTCCTTTACATGCATTTTAGCTAACCTTTCAAAACAATCTCTTACCTCATCTAATGTGTTTCTTGTAGTCTGGTTTTGGGATTTAATGACCCTCTCAAGCAACTTCATCTTTGATATTTCTTCTTTAATATTTTCAATATTTGATGTTGACTTCTTTGCTTTGCTTGTTGATGCTTCAGGAATCTCTAGGTCTGGAACCTCTGGTGAAAAATGTGCTTCTTCAAAATAGCTTGCTTAGGAACCTCTCCTTCTACTGACTCTAAATCCTCCTTTGAATGTGTATAAGGAAGATTCAAGACATTTTTGTGAGGGGCACTAGCTTGCCCTTCTATAGCTTCATTGAAATCAAGATTCTTTTTATCTCTCTTAGACTTAGAAGAAGAATCCGACTCCTTTATTTGTACTAGGGAGATAGCTCTTCTTTTCCTTTTACTGATCATGGGTGTAGAAGATTTCTTGGATGATATCTTCTTCTTCTCCTTGGGCTGGGGTTCTAGTTCAAATTATGCCCAGAAAAGAAGATGCCCCAAAGTCTTATTAATCCTCTGCAATTCTTCAAGCATTATAAGCTTGATGAGGCTATGATGGGAGAGCCTACCCTGTGTTGAAATAATGTAAATGCAAACAGTATTCTTATTATTATTGTTATTTTATTCATAGGATTAATCCCCGTTGTGGATTAATCATGTCGGTAATTGTATTAGGACCAAATCCCCTTTTGCGGATTGGTCAATGGACAATTGTAATAGGCAGAATAAGAAGTCGGACCCAACAGTTATTATTGAGACCTAGAATTAAATTAAAGGTGGGTTTACCCACCCAGAGTGAGAGGTCAGCCCTGCCAGAGAAGATCTTTCACACGTGCCAGTCTTGTATATATAGAGAGGCTAGCTCCTCACTTTATCAACAACACACTTGATCATTCTTAAGAGGCAAGCTGCAACTTACTGGTGAGAGAGAAGGAGAAGAGTGGTGCATCTTTTGGACAGGACTATCTGTATTGGTTTGAGTTATCTCTTGAACATTGTATTAGCAATTTATGATAAGGAAGTTTTTGCTGGGTTTTCTTCCCTTAGAGGGTTTCCCAGGATAAATGATGTGTCTCTTGTGAATGTGTATTTCTTAGTGATATTGTTCTTATGTTGCTCTTATCTATTGAAATGCAAAGAACTATAATAATGGCATAAACATTAACATGGTATCAGAGCCAACCTGAAGGAAGCATATTTGGCAAGAGAAAAACGTCACTGTTGCAGTACCTGCAAATTAGGGTTTTGCAAAAGCGAATCTTTTCAGCCCTAAAACCACCTAGAAAGTTGTGCCCTCCCCCAAGGATCATTTTGTCACTTAGAGCACACCTTTTCAGTGGCTGGATCTTCTACAAAGTGAAACCCTAGTTTCACAAAAGTACCAGAAGTACCAGAAAACCAGTACCAGAAGTACCAGAAGCACTAGTCCAGAAATCTGTAGATCAGATTTGAAGGGGTAAAAATTGGATTTTCTCAGATCCAAGTACACCAGGCTACTCGCCTCAGCGAAGCACACCTCTTGGTAAGGTCAAAATTTGATTTTAAGCATTTTCATTTTTTGGTCATTTTTCGTAGCCTCGAGTACAAGATGTATGCAAGCACAAAGATTGTTGAGAAACTAGAAGGCATAGACAACTTCGGTGCCTAGAAGTATAGGATTGGTCTGATCCTTGCAGAGAATGACCTAGAAAAATTCATCAAAGAAGAAGTGGAGGAACCTGAAGATGCCGTAGATAAAGTGAAGCATCAGAAGGACTCAATCAGGGCTCAAAGAATCATTATAGATTCAATCACCACCTGATCCCATATGTATCGTCCAAGAAAACTTCAAAGGAGATATTTGAATCTCTAAGAAAACTATATAAAGGAAAGAACATCAATCGAAAGATGAATCTAAGATCTCAATTGAAGAATACCAAGATGCAGAAAGGAGAAATGATTCAAGAATATTTCTCTCGAATCTCAGAAATAAAAAACAGTTAAAAGCGATTGGAGACACCATCGATGAAGACGAATTCGTAATGACTGCCCTAAATGGTCTCACAATACCTTGGGATGCTTTCATCCAGACGATATGTGCCAAAAAGGAGAAACTGCAGTTTGAGAGTCTATGGGAAGAATGCATCCAAGAAGAGACAAGGGTAGCCAATCATGAAGCACTACTAGCAAGAGATGATGATCAAGCCCTAGCTACTCATACAAAATGAGGAAGGAAGAAACCCTACTTCAAAAGGGAATCTCATAGAGAACCTCAACCATCAAACAAATTCAACAACCAAGAATCTCATCCAAGAAATGTTTAGAAGAAAGGACAACACAAGGGACGAAATCTCTCATCTATACAATGCTATCATTGTGATAAGATGGGACACAAGTCGAATTCTTGTCCAGCCAGAAGAGAAGAATACAAGAGGAAGCACAAAAGGCAACATGCTCACATAGCCGAATATGTAGAACCACCTATGAAGATGATTAAGGACCATGTATTGATCTCAGCTCTCTCAGGATCTTGTTGGCAACAATAATATAATTTCTATTATTTGTAAGCTACCTACACAGGGTCTCTAAATTCTCATTATTCGTCATGAGCATTCTCACTAAACGACACTTGTCACTTGTCACTTTTTACATATCTTCTTTTCGATTTTTGTTTTCATGACTGTAAGCATGAAAACTCGCAGCTGGAATTGACATTTTGTTTTGATTTGTGATTAAAGGAAGACTGTTCATGTGGTTTAGTATAGCATTGTCATATTTTTGCTATGAACATGATTGTTCTCCTTGTTTATAACTCCTTGGTTCTAAACGTGTCTTGGTTACACAAGTGAAATATCTCCATGCATTAATTTTCGATTGATATTAATGGAGTTTTCATTCATAAAACTTTTAATTATTCAATTTTTATTTGATACACTTACCTTTGTAATCAAGCTATGAATGTGTGTACTATGGTTTTCAAGTGTTTTGATCCTTATACATACCCACATGCCAAGGTTTCATATGAAGTACAACATGCTATTATTGCTCTGTATGGTCTCAGGCTTCATGATTTCATTCCCACGCATGGTGATTAACACCTCTGCCTACCGTTTCAACTATCATAGCATTGTTTTGTGGAAACTCGGGGCTATGGCTCTGTGGTTTTTTATCAAACCCTACCTCTGAGTTCTATGTTGACTCCCTCCTATTCGCCATGGCTCCAGTGGTAAGGATCGAGCCCAATGGCATCCAAACATTGTTATCATATTATAATGCCAGAGACGATCTAGAAAGGAACGGTTGGCATTTATTCATTGAAAAATTTAAGGGTTTCAATCTGAGAGTTGCCCAAGAGTTCACATTGACCTTCGATGGTTGCAAACCAAAGATAGGTGACGTGCAAATAGAGGTAACTGAAGAATTTTTAAGCCAAGCTACAGGTTTACCAGCTGTCAGGCAAAAATGGTTCAAGAACACAAAAGTTGAACAGGTCCCCTTGACTTTGATGTTCACCTCATGAAAAATTACTAGTTGGGATCGAGGTATGCCTATCTCATCTTTAAAACCTAGGTGACATGATCTTCTTGCTATTGTAAAACAATTCATTACGTGTGAAGGAAAATTTGGGCTGGTTTTCATGTATCACCTGCGATTGCTTATGAGTTTCATTGGCTTCCCATCGAATATTCCCTACTCAAGAATAACTCAAGCAAAGGACAAATGCATGAAAACTACAAGATCTGTCATTTTTAAGAATGTAGAGGTAGCGACAGCAATAGTAAACTCCAAGATTGCTTGATATGTTTTAATCCCATGATTTGAGGTATGATCTTTTTCAAGTTTAGCATGATTTTGTCACTCTCAATTTAGGATATACGATTTGTTTGAATAGATTACTTTTTAGTTTGTTTTATTTGTTGAATAAAATATGATTGTAGTGGTAATTATAACTAGCTACAGAATCGTAAGATTCTGTAGCCAGTTAGAAAAATTCAAATTGCTTGATTTAACAATTGAAAACACATCTAAAATCTTCCCATTTTCATTTTTTTTCAGGAACCCATGATTTCTAAGGAGATTTGAGGCACTGTTGGGATCTCCCAGCCATACCGTCTTTATGTTTTTAGTAAATAGATTAGGTTATTGGTATTTTGATATCAAGTAAAATCAAGGAGGTTGCATCCCCCATATTTTTGGAACAGATTTGATATTATCAACAGGAAACATTTTCTTCCTGGAACCTATATAAGCATGTTATTTTGTAAACATGGCATCATCTCTGCCTGGGGCAAGACTATGGATTTTTCATTTACAGACTTGAATGAAATATAATACTCATCACAGCTTTAGCTTCTTCGTATTGTGTTTTTATTCAAGTCATGTTTATTTCAATTTGTAAATATATTATGATTGCTTTCGCTATCATGGATTACTACAAGTTGGTATGATAAAAGTTTATATAATATCCATGTTTCATGTTCCAGATTTAACACACAGTAATCATTTGTTCAAACTTGAATTAAGAGATTTATCTTTATCTTTGATTGAACGTTTATACACAAGTTCTCACAACAGGATTTATCTTAATGTGGCTGCTTGTAAAAGTTTGAGATTGTTTTGATCGTATCTTTTATATGTTCTGTCATTCGAACTTCATCATTGCTTCTTCACATTTATGAGAAGCAATTTCAGGACCTGCTACAGGTTTACCTCATCAGATAAGGTGATTGGATGCTACACATCGAACACATATTGGATGCGACAACAGGTCATCTTGTTATTTGATTTCATTAGCATGATAAATATAGAAGTCCCCTGTTATTAAAACAATTTTTAGCATCTATTATTTCTTATGTTTAATTAGAAAATTTGATATTTGATTTATTTTATATAAACATTATAAGAAAACAAATCATAAAGATTAGATAATAGTTTTACTGTTGTTCAAAAATCAATTTGCGTTCGATTTTCACGAATTTAGATTAAAATTCATATTATGTACATCTTATATATATCTTAGAATTAGAATTATTTGTATGCATTGTACATATGATAAGTACAGTTATTTTATAAGTATTAGTTAGTTAAACTGTAAATATATATTAGATGTATATATATTTTTGAGCGAGTGTTATTTATTAAGTTATTTCTTTCCTTTAGTTTTGTTTTTCGCTTTCTTTAGGACTTAGATCGTCCAACGGAGCCACTAACCCGTCAGAGTGGATTAATCCAAACGGCTTGGGTTAATTAGACAACCCCGGACCAGATTCACTCCTCCAATTGACGAGTGGTCAAATTCACCCATCAACAAATGGAACTAGAAGGAGGTCTGACTGACAAGCTGGCCCTGTAGAAGCCTTTATTTTAAATGTATTCAATTCCCCCATGACTCCCCAAATCACTTTGTTGGAACATGCTTTCAACTTCTCATTACCCGATGTTCCCAACGAGACAGTCTCTCGCTTGTCCAAACTCACCTTTGATGGTGGAGGCAATACATATGCTAAAGACCACCTTAACAAGTTTTGGTGCAAATGCATCAAACATGACATCTCAGATTTAAAAGTTTTATGCAGACTGTTCTCTTTTACTTTTAGAGGTCAGATTAAACATTGGTTTGAATCCTTTCCAGCATGTCACATTTTTTATTGGTTTCAATTTGTAGATGAGTTTCTAGATGCTTTTGAAATTTATGATTTCGATCAATTATGTGAAGAATTTCATGCTTCGCTAATCAACGATGATTCATCTTCAGAAGACTTTTTGACAAGAGTCTATCATATCCTCTGTAAATTTAATCTCGATGACATGTCATTTGCATTAAATCTCTTTTATGATGCTTGCATCCCTTCCACCCAGTCATATTCAATCACGAACGAAGAACCAATTACAAATCCTATCACTCAACTGCAAGAACAATTCTCTTCGCAAGAAGAGAAGAATCCTTCTGACAATGTTGAACAAGCTAGGGAGGTAGAATCTATTGACCAGGTTCTTATTGGCAACCAAATTGGTTTTTCCTCTCAATCATTGTATTTTCAGTCTATGACCAGTATGGAAGAAGATTCGTTTCTGGCTCAAGGTGAATATCCTCATTCTTGTAACTCATGCTCTAATCAATATTTAAAATCAGTCATTGAAGAACACTTAAGCGACATAAATCGTCTTGAATGTTCTAGTACTCCTATGAAACTGATTAGAGAAGAAGATATGCAACTAGAAGAAGAAACCTTAAACCTTGATCCTCAAAATGCACTTTGTTCACAGGAAAGACTAGATGTTTGTCACATAAATTTTGAATTATCTATCACACAAAAGGCAAATCCAGATGATCATATTATGTTGAGGAATTCGTCACCAAAACAGAGTAAGAGTTTTAAAGAAAGTGAATAGAAATGTCTTGAGAATACCATTGTTAAGTATCGTAGTTCAAGAGATTCTTTTCATGTGCTTATTTTTTATTCCTTTTATTTTTTATATCCTAATCTATTCCTAGACTCTGTTGGACTTGACATCTTACCTACAACATCCTACTCTTTTCGGCCACAATCATATCCTTTCAATATGCTAAATTTTGGTGAAATTAATTCCAAACCTAA
>JZKD02S1141047.1:0-12867 GCA_000966675.3 Picea glauca | reverse complement strand
CTCTTGGTATGAGAATCGATACAAATGGTTGCATGAGGATGGATCTAGGTGAAGTTTGGGGGTTATCCTTCCTTTTTGTTCATCTTCTTCCCCTGGTTCATTTTTTTCCCTTATTCCCTTGTTATTATTTACTCTTCACTTATTGTTTCTAGTTTGTATGCTCTTGGCCTGAGCATGGAAATGAATGGAAGGAAGAGGAGAGCCATTGGTGAATGTATGTAATAATTATTGATCATTTCAAAAGGGAATGGATGCCTATGTGCATGATCTTGATGGAATTTCAGACAGAACTGTCCACAACTGCAAGTCCTAAGAGTCCCAGTAGGGATATTCTTAACCAGAAGCATTGGAGCCATGGAAGGAGATGGACAATCTGAGGGACTACGTGGAAGAGAAGGGGGTCCATTTTCTTGAGGTTGTGGAGGTTGGGTAGAAGAGATAGCTAGTGTACTTTGGATTGTTCTAACTATTGAGAGGCTTGTGATAGCTTGACTGATGAAAGGCCTTGTTGACCATTAGTTATGGAAGTATGTGAATATCAAGGAAGAAAAAGGAGAATGCAAACTACGCGGAAGACACAGTGACTGTTACCAGGTCGAAGTGAGAAAAAAGAGAAGAAAAGGAGGAGAGAAGCTTGAGAAAGCAAACCATTGGATGAAGAGATCGAGGATGATAGGTCAGAAAGGAAGAAGGACTGTGGATGACTCAACAAGAAGAAAAATCCCCAAATTAGATACTTTGGAGCACCACACAAGAAGGAAGGAAAGACAGACTGAAGAAGCCCTGGAAACACTTGTCAAGTTGACTTAGTGTTTTAGACACCTAGGGTTTTGGTATCTAGGGTTTTGACACCTAGGATTCACCCTAAGGATGTCAGTGAGTGATTGTAATGTATAAATAAGAACCTATATGAGGGAAGAGGGTTAGCTCAGGTTTAGTTGGTTGGATATAGTTATTATTGGTATGTTGTGAGAGATTATTGTTGTGTGAGAGAGAAGTGCTCAGTGGGAGAACCTTATGGTATTGTAAGATCTTTAGCTGGGTGCAAAGATCAACCCTGTAGCTGGGTGCATAGGGAGGGGAGAGAAAGAGAGGAGAAGAGAGAAGATCTGCTAGCTAACAACGCAGACAAGAACTATATTCTTCATCTTAAAATATTATAAAGCACAGTTCTGTGGACGTAGCCCTAGAGAGAGGATGAACCACATACATATTGTGTTATGTGTGATTGGTCTTCTATATTTTCCATTTGATATACTGTGATTTCATTACCATGTTAGATCTGACAAATAGATGGGAAAAGTATATCTAAGTTGATAAGTGACATATGAATGTTGTGTTGTTATTGCATTAGATCCACTTGATATTCCCTTTGGTTGTAGAAATCTTTGTCCTGCAACCCCCCAATAACTGCTTCGCAGGTGTTGCCAAAAGGGCCAGTAGTTAGGGCTTGCTGGTGTGCTCTTGGAGTTGAGCCCTAGGTCTACCCCTGTGCTAACAAATGGTTTCGTTGTCATGATAGGAATCTTCTTGAGGGAATGTTAAGGTGGTTCCCATCAAAGATAGAGATTCAAAAGTGGATAAAGGATCAAGAAAAGGACTTCAATGAAGCCTAGAATAAAAACCCTAATATGAGTACAAAAGATTGGTTAGGAAGATATATATTTACCGATATACACAAGATATTCTTTGGAGGAATCCATCAGGATATATACAAGTGGTTAGCTAGGTTAGCAGATACCCAGTTTGAAGTCAGATCTAGACCTTCTGTAATTTGGATGTCATATCTGATCAAAAATGTCAAGAGAGATGATAATGTCGCATCACGAGTAGTAGATCACTATTTTGATCACACCATTGGAGGCTACATCACCGAGTTTGTTGTTGACAGAGTAGATTCATTTAGCCAAGCCAAGAGATATTTCTTCAAGGGACCCAGAGGGAAATTTTTACAATTCCTGAAGTTGAAACTCAATATGCTATTGCATGAAAAGAAGATCTTGAAGATACAGTAGGTTGGTCAGATCTAGAAAAGCTAATGTTCAAAAATTTGGGCAGTGACAACGACACAGAAACTAGACATATGCGTAGTGGAAAATCATTCAGAGAAGTCCACCTTGGGAAATTATTCAAGAAGAACTACGGGGATGAGGGTTTCTACAGTGGAGAAGAGGTAGATCTGACAGATGAGGAGCATTCAGAACCTGTTGGGATAGAGGAAGAGAAAGTTGAAGAGATTCGTCGAGAAGAACCTGGAACTTCAGGAACTGCACAGACTGTTGAAGTAAGTACTATTATCCCTCCTGTTGATTCAGTAGTATTAAGCAATCAGAGTAATCCAAACCACCAGATCATCCATATCACCATCACTAGTAGTCCACCACATACTCATTCAGGAACCCTAGGAAGATATATGGAAGATGAGATGAGGTTTCCCATATTTAGGGGATATAGATCTAAAGATCCCGATCAGCACTGGTTCCTATGTGAAGTCATATGGAATATTAAAAATGTCACCGATGAAGCTGTCAAAAGAACTCAGTTTAGTACCACTCTAAGAGATCGTACATTGAGCTGGTACATGAAGCTTGTCCAATGAATTGCATAGCCTAAGCCACTGAATCAGATTAAGAATGTGTTGATTGCAGAGTTCAAGAAACCCAAGTCAAAGTCACAATGTATTACAGAGCTGAAATATATCAAGCAGAAGGTAGTCGAACCTGTTTGGAAATTTGATCATAGATTCAAGACTTTAACAGGATGATTGACTTTTCATATCCCATATGAGAAGAACAAAGAATGGTTCATCGATTCTCTCTTACCACACATCAGAGTTCCTCTGATGCAACAAAATATTTCTTCGAAGTCTGAGGCACTGGAGATTTCCATGAAGCTAGAATCAACCCCTATGGGAGAATCCAACTTAGGTATGAGTCATCTCTTGAGTTAGATAACTATTTTGTCTCTGCAGGTCAAAGATATGAAGAAGGATAAGGGAAAATATAAAAGAGAATACATATGGTGTGTTGGGTGTAGATCAGAAGGCCATGACAAGGAACATTGTCCCCTATTCAATGAATACTTGGATTTTGGAGCTCCAAGCCCTTTGAAGAGAGTCACCTTACCCTGGTGCGAGGTATGCAGAAATAGGCATCTCCCTAGTGAGTGTTATTAGATGCAGAAGTATGTTCATACACCCACAAATTTGTATTGCACGTTATGTAATTCCATGAGACATGATTACTTGGATTGTAGGGCTTACGATCTCATGCATGAAAGGTTGAGAGACATATACAAGATTCAAGGTGAAGTACAACAAGAAGGAAACACTACGCTGTATAAGTCCCTTGGGAGAGGAAAATTCAATCCTCATGGTGGATTCAAAAGAAGAGGACGAGGAGGAGGAATGGATCGAGGTCGAGGATAGATAATCTTTTATAATTGCGCACAACTAGGACACCTCACAAGGGATTGTCAAAACCATTGTACTACTTGTAGCTACTGTAGCTCATTCAAACATGTTATAGAAGATTGTCCTGTGTTGTTAGCTAAGCTTCAGGAAAGATGAGGACCTCAACAGAACCCATAAATGAAACTAATATATGTTGAACCGGAATTCCCTAGAATAATTGTTATCACTAGAGGATGCACTATTATAGGAGAAGACAGATTGATCCAAGGAAAGATTACAAAAGACTCAGGAATCAGAAAAGCTACAGAGAAGACACAAATGTTTGATGCAAAGAAAGAAGGACAAATGTTTGAGGAGGCAAGAAAAGAATTTAGAGGAGACCAGGGTTCCTCATCGAAGACAAGACCAAAAGTGAGATAATATGGAATTCCTCTGGTATTTGATCGGTTTGCTTCACCAAACGAAGGAAAAGAGGTGAGAAAGCTCATGTAATTTCTATATACTTGTATTAAGTTGATTTAGGATGAAAGCGTTGTACAAGAACTACAAAATTTAATCAGACAATATGAGATAGGAAAGATAGACCCCTTACTGAATAGGGAAGTACATCAAATCGGTAACAAGAGAAGGACCAATAAGGAATTCCATTTGAATGCTCAAATAGGAGAGTATGAGATATGTTCCTCTACTTAGGATCAGAGGTCAATGCCATTACGAAGAAAACCTGAGCACTGATGGGAAAACCAAAGTTGATCTATTCCCCTATCAGGCTCAGAATGGCCAATCAACAAGATGTCAACCCCTTTAGACATTTGGAGCATGTCCTTGTGGACATAGACATAGTAAGAACGTTTGTAGATTTTGAGGTAATTGAGATAGTTGATGATAGTTGTCCTTACCCTGCGCTTTTAGGAATTGATTGGGATTTCAATAATTCCACTATGGTTGATTTGAATAATAGACATATGAATTTTGAAAGATATGGCCTTAGGGTCATTGAACCTATAGATCCAAATGAACGTAAACGATACACAGAACCTATCAGAGAAGAATACCATGCATATGAACTAGAGAAATGGAAGAATAAGTTGTATGAAGTATCTATAAGAATAAGTGTTAGATTATCCAGAGAAGATTGTTGGATCGACACATTAATAAGCAACTTACCCACCTTCGATGGTCTAAATATTTAGAAACCTTCTTGTTAGACTTTGAAGAAAGTGTACCAATACAAAAAACATTTTTGGCAATGGATGAGGCCCTGAAGTCAACCCCAGGAAGATGGTGGGGGACACACAAAAACAACATTATATAATGGGTACAATGTCGTACCCCGATGACAACATGATTCTCAACACAAGTAGAAGGTTGTGAAGCTCACTACACAGGTTGAATCTATCCAAAGGACCACGTGTGGAGTTGCGATGAATCATGGAGCAACATTCCCCAAGAAAAGCGGGTGCACAAATTCATAAACACACTAGACTCGACACCTATCAACTAGTACCTACAAGCAAAGTTGTGCCTCATCACTACAAATTGGAAAGGTGTGACTCTGAATTTTATAACCACCTTCTTATTTGAAAGTAAATATCCCTCAGTAGATCAAGCATTACAGATTGTGAGACAAAAAATATTCGAGGAGGCATCTAGCCTTTCTTTGGAACAAGAAGAGGATGAATGGACTGCACTTCTTCATAAACTACAAGGATGTTACAACATCAATGTTGATGAAGACGATGATCCGAGGAAGGTGAACATCACAGAAATAGAAGGCCATAGAGATGTGGAAGGACCAGAAGTTGAGCTACCATTCATTGGACAACTGATCAAGATTAAGAAGGCCAATATTGGGACAGAGCAGTCACCAAAGTTTGTAAATGTTGGAGATTATTGGAATGCTACTACCATTGACAAAATTACAGAGTTAATGCATGAATATCAAGCTTGTTTCCAACCAAGTTCACTAATATGAAGGGAATTAAAGGGCCTATGGGAGAAATGAGGATTCCTTTAAAGCTAGATTCAAAACCATTGAAACAGAGACCTTACAGATTGAACCCTAAATATAAGGAGAAAGTGAAGATTGAGCTCGACAGAATGCTAGAAGAAGGGATTATAAAACTTGTCGAAGAGCCAGAATGGATTAGCCCTATGGTGGTGCAAGACAAGAAGACGGGAAAGATCAGGATATGCGTAGATCTTAGGAAGTTGAATGGTGCTTGTTTGCATGACCCCTTCCCTACGACATTCACCAACAAAGTGTTAGATAATGTGGGAGGACAGGAAGTATATACTTTTACAAATGGATTTTCAGGATACCATCAGATCCAAATTGCCAAGGAAGACCGCCACAAGACCAAATTTGAAATAGAATGGGGGTCCTATCAGTATACAGTGATGCCATTTGGATTGAAGAATTCCCTAGCTATCTTATCCAAGGTGGTGGTCAAAGAATTCAAGTAGTTCTTGCATAAATTTCTAGAAGCATATTTTGATGATTGGACTGTTTTTAGTTTACTGAAGAATCATATTGAATGTCTAAGGCTAATGTTGGATAAATGTAGGCAGTGCCAAATTTCCTTAAACTTGAATAAGTGTATCTTCTTCTCACCATTTGGAGTGTTGTTAGGACATATTGTATGCAAGCAAGGATTGCTTCCAGATCCATCTAAAATTTCCATTATAGTTTATCTACCCCCCTCCTAATTCAGTCAAACAGTTGTGCACTGCGTTGGGACACACAGGATACTATACAGATTTTATTAAGGGATATGCCCAGATTACAGCACCCATGGAGAATATTTTGAAGAAATATTGTCAGTTCAGTTGTAAAGAAGAAAGCCAGCAGAGCTTCGACACACTGAAACAGAAAATGGTTACTACGTTGATTTTGTTCTTTCCATATTGGAGCAAGGAATTTCACGTACATGTTGATGCATATTCCATTGCCTTAGGAGCAGTGTTAGCACAACTTGGTGAAGGAGATATTGATCATCTATTAGCATTTTCTAGAAGGAANCTCTTGGTATGAGAATCGATACAAATGGTTGCATGAGGATGGATCTAGGTGAAGTTTGGGGGTTATCCTTCCTTTTTGTTCATCTTCTTCCCCTGGTTCATTTTTTTCCCTTATTCCCTTGTTATTATTTACTCTTCACTTATTGTTTCTAGTTTGTATGCTCTTGGCCTGAGCATGGAAATGAATGGAAGGAAGAGGAGAGCCATTGGTGAATGTATGTAATAATTATTGATCATTTCAAAAGGGAATGGATGCCTATGTGCATGATCTTGATGGAATTTCAGACAGAACTGTCCACAACTGCAAGTCCTAAGAGTCCCAGTAGGGATATTCTTAACCAGAAGCATTGGAGCCATGGAAGGAGATGGACAATCTGAGGGACTACGTGGAAGAGAAGGGGGTCCATTTTCTTGAGGTTGTGGAGGTTGGGTAGAAGAGATAGCTAGTGTACTTTGGATTGTTCTAACTATTGAGAGGCTTGTGATAGCTTGACTGATGAAAGGCCTTGTTGACCATTAGTTATGGAAGTATGTGAATATCAAGGAAGAAAAAGGAGAATGCAAACTACGCGGAAGACACAGTGACTGTTACCAGGTCGAAGTGAGAAAAAAGAGAAGAAAAGGAGGAGAGAAGCTTGAGAAAGCAAACCATTGGATGAAGAGATCGAGGATGATAGGTCAGAAAGGAAGAAGGACTGTGGATGACTCAACAAGAAGAAAAATCCCCAAATTAGATACTTTGGAGCACCACACAAGAAGGAAGGAAAGACAGACTGAAGAAGCCCTGGAAACACTTGTCAAGTTGACTTAGTGTTTTAGACACCTAGGGTTTTGGTATCTAGGGTTTTGACACCTAGGATTCACCCTAAGGATGTCAGTGAGTGATTGTAATGTATAAATAAGAACCTATATGAGGGAAGAGGGTTAGCTCAGGTTTAGTTGGTTGGATATAGTTATTATTGGTATGTTGTGAGAGATTATTGTTGTGTGAGAGAGAAGTGCTCAGTGGGAGAACCTTATGGTATTGTAAGATCTTTAGCTGGGTGCAAAGATCAACCCTGTAGCTGGGTGCATAGGGAGGGGAGAGAAAGAGAGGAGAAGAGAGAAGATCTGCTAGCTAACAACGCAGACAAGAACTATATTCTTCATCTTAAAATATTATAAAGCACAGTTCTGTGGACGTAGCCCTAGAGAGAGGATGAACCACATACATATTGTGTTATGTGTGATTGGTCTTCTATATTTTCCATTTGATATACTGTGATTTCATTACCATGTTAGATCTGACAAATAGATGGGAAAAGTATATCTAAGTTGATAAGTGACATATGAATGTTGTGTTGTTATTGCATTAGATCCACTTGATATTCCCTTTGGTTGTAGAAATCTTTGTCCTGCAACCCCCCAATAACTGCTTCGCAGGTGTTGCCAAAAGGGCCAGTAGTTAGGGCTTGCTGGTGTGCTCTTGGAGTTGAGCCCTAGGTCTACCCCTGTGCTAACAAATGGTTTCGTTGTCATGATAGGAATCTTCTTGAGGGAATGTTAAGGTGGTTCCCATCAAAGATAGAGATTCAAAAGTGGATAAAGGATCAAGAAAAGGACTTCAATGAAGCCTAGAATAAAAACCCTAATATGAGTACAAAAGATTGGTTAGGAAGATATATATTTACCGATATACACAAGATATTCTTTGGAGGAATCCATCAGGATATATACAAGTGGTTAGCTAGGTTAGCAGATACCCAGTTTGAAGTCAGATCTAGACCTTCTGTAATTTGGATGTCATATCTGATCAAAAATGTCAAGAGAGATGATAATGTCGCATCACGAGTAGTAGATCACTATTTTGATCACACCATTGGAGGCTACATCACCGAGTTTGTTGTTGACAGAGTAGATTCATTTAGCCAAGCCAAGAGATATTTCTTCAAGGGACCCAGAGGGAAATTTTTACAATTCCTGAAGTTGAAACTCAATATGCTATTGCATGAAAAGAAGATCTTGAAGATACAGTAGGTTGGTCAGATCTAGAAAAGCTAATGTTCAAAAATTTGGGCAGTGACAACGACACAGAAACTAGACATATGCGTAGTGGAAAATCATTCAGAGAAGTCCACCTTGGGAAATTATTCAAGAAGAACTACGGGGATGAGGTTTTCTACAGTGGAGAAGAGGTAGATCTGACAGATGAGGAGCATTCAGAACCTGTTGGGATAGAGGAAGGGAAAGTTGAAGAGATTCGTCGAGAAGAACCTGAAACTTTAGGAACTGCACAGACTGTTGAAGTAAGTACTATTATCCCTCCTGTTGATTCAGTAGTATTAAGCAATCAGAGTAATCCAAACCACCAGATCATCCATATCACCATCACTAGCAGTCCACCACATACTCAGTCAGGAACCCTAGGAAGATATATGGAAGATGAGATGAGGTTTCCCATATTTAGGGGATATAGATCTAAATATCCTGATCAGCACTGGTTCCTATGTGAAGTCGTATGGAATATTAAAAATGTCACCGATGAAGCTGTCAAAAGAACTCAGTTTAGTACCACTCTAAGAGATCGTACACTGATCTGGTACATGAAGCTTGTCCAATGAATTGCATAGCCTAAGACACTGAATCAAATTAAGAATGTGTTGATTGCAGAGTTCAAGAAACCCAAGTCAAAGTCACAATGTATTACAGAGCTGAAAGATATCAAGCAGAAGGTAGTCGAACCTGTTTGGAAATTTGATCATAGATTCAAGACTTTAACATGATGATTGACTTTTCATATCCCATATGAGAAGAACAAAGAATGGTTCATCGATTGTCTCTTACCACACATCAGAGTTCCTCTGATGCAACAAAATATTGCTTCGAAGTCTGAGGCACTGGAGATTTCCATGAAGCTAGAATCAACCCCTATGGGAGAATCCAACTTAGGTATGAGTCATCTCTTGAGTTAGCTAACTATTTTGTCTTTGCAGGTCAAAGATATGAAGAAGGATAAGGGAAAATATAAAAGAGAATACATATGGTGTGTCGGGTGTAGATCAGAAGGCCATGACAAGGAACATTGTCCCCTATTCAATGAATACTTGGATTTTGGAGCTCCAAGACCTTTGAAGAGAGTCACCTTACCCTGGTGCGAGGTATGCAGAAATAGGCATCTCCCTAGTGAGTGTTATTAGATGCAGAAGTATGTTCATACACCCACAAATTTGTATTACACGTTATGTAATTCCATGGGACATGATTACTTGGATTGTAGGGCTTACGATCTCATGCATGAAAGGTTGAGAGACATATACAAGATTCAAGGTGAAGTACAACAAGAAGGAAACACTACGCTGTATAAGTCCCTTGGGAGAGGAAAATTCAATCCTCATGGTGGATTCAAAAGAAGAGGACGAGGAGGAGGAATGGATCGAGGTCGAGGATAGATAATCTTTTATAATTGCGCACAACTAGGACACCTCACAAGGGATTGTCAAAACCATTGTACTACTTGTAGCTACTGTAGCTCATTCAAACATGTTATAGAAGATTGTCCTGTGTTGTTAGCTAAGCTTCAGGAAAGATGAGGACCTCAACAGAACCCATAAATGAAACTAATATATGTTGAACCGGAATTCCCTAGAATAATTGTTATCACTAGAGGATGCACTATTATAGGAGAAGACAGATTGATCCAAGGAAAGATTACAAAAGACTCAGGAATCAGAAAAGCTACAGAGAAGACACAAATGTTTGATGCAAAGAAAGAAGGACAAATGTTTGAGGAGGCAAGAAAAGAATTTAGAGGAGACCAGGGTTCCTCATCGAAGACAAGACCAAAAGTGAGATAATATGGAATTCCTCTGGTATTTGATCGGTTTGCTTCACCAAACGAAGGAAAAGAGGTGAGAAAGCTCATGTAATTTCTATATACTTGTATTAAGTTGATTTAGGATGAAAGCGTTGTACAAGAACTACAAAATTTAATCAGACAATATGAGATAGGAAAGATAGACCCCTTACTGAATAGGGAAGTACATCAAATCGGTAACAAGAGAAGGACCAATAAGGAATTCCATTTGAATGCTCAAATAGGAGAGTATGAGATATGTTCCTCTACTTAGGATCAGAGGTCAATGCCATTACGAAGAAAACCTGAGCACTGATGGGAAAACCAAAGTTGATCTATTCCCCTATCAGGCTCAGAATGGCCAATCAACAAGATGTCAACCCCTTTAGACATTTGGAGCATGTCCTTGTGGACATAGACATAGTAAGAACGTTTGTAGATTTTGAGGTAATTGAGATAGTTGATGATAGTTGTCCTTACCCTGCGCTTTTAGGAATTGATTGGGATTTCAATAATTCCACTATGGTTGATTTGAATAATAGACATATGAATTTTGAAAGATATGGCCTTAGGGTCATTGAACCTATAGATCCAAATGAACGTAAACGATACACAGAACCTATCAGAGAAGAATACCATGCATATGAACTAGAGAAATGGAAGAATAAGTTGTATGAAGTATCTATAAGAATAAGTGTTAGATTATCCAGAGAAGATTGTTGGATCGACACATTAATAAGCAACTTACCCACCTTCGATGGTCTAAATATTTAGAAACCTTCTTGTTAGACTTTGAAGAAAGTGTACCAATACAAAAAACATTTTTGGCAATGGATGAGGCCCTGAAGTCAACCCCAGGAAGATGGTGGGGGACACACAAAAACAACATTATATAATGGGTACAATGTCGTACCCCGATGACAACATGATTCTCAACACAAGTAGAAGGTTGTGAAGCTCACTACACAGGTTGAATCTATCCAAAGGACCACGTGTGGAGTTGCGATGAATCATGGAGCAACATTCCCCAAGAAAAGCGGGTGCACAAATTCATAAACACACTAGACTCGACACCTATCAACTAGTACCTACAAGCAAAGTTGTGCCTCATCACTACAAATTGGAAAGGTGTGACTCTGAATTTTATAACCACCTTCTTATTTGAAAGTAAATATCCCTCAGTAGATCAAGCATTACAGATTGTGAGACAAAAAATATTCGAGGAGGCATCTAGCCTTTCTTTGGAACAAGAAGAGGATGAATGGACTGCACTTCTTCATAAACTACAAGGATGTTACAACATCAATGTTGATGAAGACGATGATCCGAGGAAGGTGAACATCACAGAAATAGAAGGCCATAGAGATGTGGAAGGACCAGAAGTTGAGCTACCATTCATTGGACAACTGATCAAGATTAAGAAGGCCAATATTGGGACAGAGCAGTCACCAAAGTTTGTAAATGTTGGAGATTATTGGAATGCTACTACCATTGACAAAATTACAGAGTTAATGCATGAATATCAAGCTTGTTTCCAACCAAGTTCACTAATATGAAGGGAATTAAAGGGCCTATGGGAGAAATGAGGATTCCTTTAAAGCTAGATTCAAAACCATTGAAACAGAGACCTTACAGATTGAACCCTAAATATAAGGAGAAAGTGAAGATTGAGCTCGACAGAATGCTAGAAGAAGGGATTATAAAACTTGTCGAAGAGCCAGAATGGATTAGCCCTATGGTGGTGCAAGACAAGAAGACGGGAAAGATCAGGATATGCGTAGATCTTAGGAAGTTGAATGGTGCTTGTTTGCATGACCCCTTCCCTACGACATTCACCAACAAAGTGTTAGATAATGTGGGAGGACAGGAAGTATATACTTTTACAAATGGATTTTCAGGATACCATCAGATCCAAATTGCCAAGGAAGACCGCCACAAGACCAAATTTGAAATAGAATGGGGGTCCTATCAGTATACAGTGATGCCATTTGGATTGAAGAATTCCCTAGCTATCTTATCCAAGGTGGTGGTCAAAGAATTCAAGTAGTTCTTGCATAAATTTCTAGAAGCATATTTTGATGATTGGACTGTTTTTAGTTTACTGAAGAATCATATTGAATGTCTAAGGCTAATGTTGGATAAATGTAGGCAGTGCCAAATTTCCTTAAACTTGAATAAGTGTATCTTCTTCTCACCATTTGGAGTGTTGTTAGGACATATTGTATGCAAGCAAGGATTGCTTCCAGATCCATCTAAAATTTCCATTATAGTTTATCTACCCCCCTCCTAATTCAGTCAAACAGTTGTGCACTGCGTTGGGACACACAGGATACTATACAGATTTTATTAAGGGATATGCCCAGATTACAGCACCCATGGAGAATATTTTGAAGAAATATTGTCAGTTCAGTTGTAAAGAAGAAAGCCAGCAGAGCTTCGACACACTGAAACAGAAAATGGTTACTACGTTGATTTTGTTCTTTCCATATTGGAGCAAGGAATTTCACGTACATGTTGATGCATATTCCATTGCCTTAGGAGCAGTGTTAGCACAACTTGGTGAAGGAGATATTGATCATCTATTAGCATTTTCTAGAAGGAA
>JZKD02S1141003.1:0-12867 GCA_000966675.3 Picea glauca | reverse complement strand
GAAAGCTTCTCTTAATGCTTTTCGAGCATAGAAACAAAATTCTAAAGAGTCACAAGTAATCACTTACCCTCTTAAGGTCCGATAGACCAATTAGGTCTTAGTGGATGTTAATCACCATCATCATCATCAATAATGAATACGATATTTAATATTAATATTATAGGATAGATATCATTAATTTTTCTATAAATTACTAAATCTCATGTTGCAGTAGGAGTAGGTCAGACTAGTGCTACATAAGCATGACTACAAAACATTATCACATATTAATAATGAATATGATATTTAATATTAATATTATAAGATAGATATCATTAATTTTTCTATAAATTACTAAATCTCATGTTGGGGTAGGTTGGACTGGTGCTACATAAGCATGACTATAAATATGAACCCGCTAGTCTGCCAACCCGCTAAATTGTTGGGTGCAAAATGTATATGACAAAAGTGTTGGGTGCAAGATGTATATCTTACAAGAAATGAAAAATGAAAAATAAAAATAAATATGAATAACTAATTGAATAAAATTTAAATTTGAATCAAATAGATGATTAATGTATCAAACAATGCATTAACTCATTCTAAATAAGTTAGTGCACCAACCATTGATCTCAAAATTGGCCTACAATTTATTGATCTCGCTAGTAGGTGTAGGTTATAAGAATTCAAGTCTCCATAATACACTCATGGTAAGATTCTACAATCTTTCATCTTCTTGGTTCAACTCTCTTCACATTGATTTCTACAAGTTGTATCCAAGATGGTATCACCAAATAATTGTACTAACAATTAAGTTGTTTCGGGTAAATTAACTTTTAATTTATTTTTAATTAACTCAACAAATTAACTTTTACTTTTCCAGATAAATTAACTTTTAAACAAGGACTACCCTACCATGCAACACTTGTTACAATAACTAATCTTATTACAATACAATGGTAACAAGTTTAATTTTCTCAAAGTTTAAAACATTATACAACATGAATCCAAAAAATAAAAGCTTTGGATTAGTGATGATTACCTATGAAAAAAACTAAATTTATAGCTTCCACTTCTATAAAAGTGCCAAGAAGCACCATATTCATGGAAATGAAAGAAATTTTGAAGGAGAGAGATTTGATCTCTTTTATACTTGATATAAGTTAAAATAATTCGTTGGAAATCGAGACTTGAAACTTGTGTAGACTTATATAAGTTAAGCTAAAATAATTATATATGCTTTTATACTTGATATAAGTTAAAATAATTCTATATGGTTTTATACTTGATATAAGTTAAAATAATTCTATATGGTTTTATACTTGATATAAGTTAAAATAATTCTATATAGATTCAGTTAAAGAGAAAATGTTGGAAATCGAGACTTAAAACTTGTCCAAACTTGATATAAGTTAAGCTAAAATAAATGGAGATTTAATATTTATGTAGAATTTATAAAAGTTAAGTTAAAATAATTTATATTGATTTAGTTAAGTAGAAAATATTTGAAATGGAGATTTAAAACGTGTGTATAATATTTATTACTTTGTCATTCACAATGTGTAAATATTTAATTTTTTAATTCTATTCATTGTGCAAATATTCACAATGTGCAAATATTTTCTATCAACAAGGGAGGAGATTTGAAGTGGGCAAAATATTTTCAGGTTTAAGAAGACTTTATCAATCATTTAAGGGTTATTTTAGTTTATGATTATAACTTACAACCTAAAATTTCATTGAACTGCAACGTGAGGGATTGTGACGTATATAAATCATAATTTAAAGTGGAATTATGAGACAGATTATCAAAATTTGGAATTCAAAGACAAAGAACTTAATAAAACTAAAGGTGAGTGAGTACAGTATTGAAAAAGAATATTCACTATGGGAAATATTAAATTTTTTAACTCGTATTTTTATCAACAAGGCAAGAGATTTGATGTGGGGAAATGATTTGGGAAAAAGCTTTTCAAGGCAGGCGAAAACTTTGTCAACAATTCAAGGGCAATGTTTTGTTATGATTATTATTGATTATTGATGAAGTATAACTATTTTTTTTAAATCTTATAACCTAAAATTTCATTGAGTTGCAAC
Organism: Picea glauca; assembly: GCA_000966675.3. NCBI lineage: Eukaryota > Viridiplantae > Streptophyta > Pinopsida > Pinales > Pinaceae > Picea > Picea glauca. The sequence continues at coordinate 10,791 of JZKD02S1141003.1, read as the reverse complement.
TTGAAGGATTGTGAGGTATATAAATCATAATTTCATTAACTTTCAAAGTCATTGAGTTGCAACATGAAGGATTGTGAGGTATATAAATCATAATTTCATTAACTTTCAAAGTCCGAAATTATGAGATAAATAATCATAATTCAAGTCAAAGACATGCATTCTAATAAAACAAAAAGTGAGAGATTAAAGTATCCAAAAATAATATTCAATGTGTGAATATTCAATTTTTTAATTCTTATTTTTTATCAACAATGAGGAGATTTGAAGTGGTAAAAAGGTTTTCAAACCTAGAGAAAACTTTATCAATCATTCAAGTGCAATTTCAAATTTCACTTTCTTGAAATTCTGAACTCTATAAAGCATCTCTCTTGGAAATTTATCACTAAGGCATTTATATACTTAAATAAAAAGAACCCAAGAGCTGCTTCAAGATGGAAAAGTGAGAGGGTGTTTTAGAATTATTCTAGTATATAAACTTAAATGAAAAGAACCCAAAAGATATTCAAAGCTGGAAAAGTGAGAGGGCATTTTAGAATTATTTTAGTGAAAATATAAGCACAAGAAATTTTGTATTCATCTCAATTGTACTTTCTTAAACCAAATAAGAAGCTTAAATACAACTATTTGAAAAAATAATAGTCAGAAAATTTTTAAAATGCAAGAGGATCATAAATTGAAAAACCCATAACCTATATGATTAACCATAACGCCAGTAATTCCCAACACCCATATTTAATCACTATTGCTTCTGTGAACTTCATGTGGACCTTCCATCCCTAATTTTTTCCACTGCCTCCTCCTATATGTCGCCACTTTCACTTAATATAGATCTTATATCCTCTTGAGTGAATCACATGTATTTACTATTGACACAATTGGAACTTTCCTGTGAAGCCCAATTTTCCATGGTTATGCACTAGATCATTACAATATAGCAAATAACAACCAATAAATAATAGTGAATATTTGTAATGCTTTCCTCCCAGGGATAGCTACAAATGTAGGGTATTATAAAAAAGTTAAATTGATTTTGAAACCCTAATTTGTTTCGAAACCCTAATCGTTAAATTTTTTTAATCAATTTCAGAATGACTAAGGATTTCAAAACAAATGTTTAACTAAATGAATATAAGACAAGAAAACGTTACCATACACCTAAGAATGTTGCAACAACGAGCCAACGATACACGGGCGATAGATGAAGAAGTCTGATCCAGCCAGAGGTGAGTGATCCTGCAATAAGACTATCCAAGGTTCAACAATCCAGGCAATCTAGTTTGATCCAACTATATGCAAGCGATCCAACAACAAGACTATTGAAGGTTTATCAATCCATAAAATCTAGGGTTCAGTGATGTGACAGATTTGAAATGCAAATGGATTAGGGAATTTCATAAAGAGAGATCTATGCAGCAAAGCCTTACAATTGAAAGTGAAACTGCTAGTCGATGGAGTGGAGATAAACCACCAGCTGAGGGAGTGGAAATGTCATTGTAGAGTGCATCGTCCAAAGGAAGCGCACATGACAGTTGGTCATGCTCTGATCATATTCTATGCCCGCTGGGAAGTAGTAAATGCAATAGCAAAACTTAATTGCAGTAAAAAAACCAAATCACAGTAAAAAAACCTAAAAGACAAAGCAAAGTAAAAAACCTAAACACAACAAAACACCTAAATCACCTTAATCAACCAATTTAATGACGAACGAACATCATTTGTCATACAAGGAAATTAATTCTTGAAATCACAGCCTTCCATTTATTGTGACGACGAAGAATATTCTGAGCAAATGAAATCGTGACCATTGAAATCTCATCTATAATTAAAAGGCCATTGATTTTGGCCATTTCCAATAGGTGTACGCCTTTTGCGTAAATATGAAGTCTTAATATAATGCATGTATGAATAATATATGTTTAATTAATATATACACTTACATAAATACATGAATATTATATTTGAGATTATATCATCATAAATCCATTTAAAAGTTTGTAATGTAAAAATGATTACACAAAATGTTTACTCTTCAAAGGATTTGATTTTTCTAGATAATGTTCATGTTTTATGATTCTCAGATTTGATAGTTATTTCCTTATGATTAATTACAAGATTCACATTCATACAACAGTTATCATAGAATAACTATACACTGAAAATCTCAACTATAACAATGCAGTGGAAAATAACAAGATCTAGAAATATTAACCATGCATAGAACACAACAAAAGAACACAAGAGTTTATCCTAGGAAACCCAACCTTGGGGGAAAATCCAGCAACCTTTATATAGAAGAATTCAGTCGAAGATATTACCAGTACATCACCATTAATATCCAAAATACCATACAGAGAAGATCCTCTGCAAGGCTAGCATCACTAAGACCTGGCGCCTCAATCAGATGACCAAGAGAAACCAAGAAAGAGCTTCTCCAGGTTTGGTGCACTCTCCAAGACAAACAGAACCAAGATATAATGAAATAACACAACTGCAGCTGCAAATTCCTTGTGCACACTGCAGAAAGGAGAATTGTCTGTATGTCCAAATGAAATGAGACAGTCTTGTATTTATACTAATCTGGGTGCCAGTCTGGGGCCAATTTCTTATTTCTGGGTCTTCAATTACTTTATTATTTTCTTTCTTTTATTGATGGGGTTGAATTCTCTTCCTGGGTCTTCAATTTCTTCCTAGGGCTTTTGTAATGGTGTAGATGGGTCTTCTTGTACTTTCTTGTGGAGAATGACTACCCGAATTTCCAAATCTCCAACAATCCCTCTCAATATGGGAGGCATTCTCCATACTTTGATTCTTCTATAATAGAAATGTTTTCTTCATGAGCCATGTTGATGTGCCATCTCTGCACATGCAATTCATCCTGAAATACGCATGTGATAGCATCACGAGTCCATCTACTCCTTAATAGTAGAAGGACTATACCTAGGCCATTCACCACTAGAAAATCCGCGTGGATGAAAGAATCATTTACCCTTGGTCATATCAGTACTAGCATAGCCTCGTACATGACCAATCTGGGAAAATGTTTGCCTGATGCTATGGTCCATTAACTACTAGCAGAGCCCCATAAGTGAATGAATCAGTCTCCTTTGGTCATATCAGCACTAGCATAGCCCCGTGCATGACCAATCTAGGAGAATGTATGCTCGATGCTATTACTTAGAGAACAACAACATACCTGGTCCATTCACCACTAACAGAGCCCCATGAGTGAATGAATCATTCTCCCCTGGTCATATCAACACTAGCACAACCCTGTGCATGACTAATCTGGGATAATATCTACCCAATGTTGAAACATCAACACTCATCAATAGCCAAATCAACATGGATAATCCTATGTATCATCCTCCTCAACCAAGTCAGCATGGCCACTTTAGGGAGATATCTTGCAATTTTCTCATCTGTGGATAAGTGATGGAGCTTCAATACTCCCTTCTGTACCATGTCTCAGATGAAGTCCTACAAGAAGATTTTGAAGTTGCACCACTTCATGACTTGTGACACTGGCTGTGACATACTCTATCTCTGTTGTACTGAGTGCTACAGAATCCTTCTTCCATATTATCCCAAAAATTGTAACTGATTCCAAGCTAAAGAATCACCCTAATGTGCTCAAACTGTCTACTGCACTCCCTGCTCAATCAGAATCTGTATATCTATGCAGCCTCACTTCATCACCTGATACAAACCATATCCAATTGTACCATGCTTTGTTGCCACCCACTAGAACTTCCTTGGCTTCAACCAAATATTGGCTCAAGGTGCTCATTGCAAAGCAAATATATGTCTTGGAATTAACCAGGGACATCAAGGATCCAATCAATTTCATGTACATTGTGGGATCCAAAACTGAATTTGAAGTAGAATCACTCAACTTATTCATATTTGTCATCATAGGTGTAGTCATGGACTTGCATTCCATCATATCGAATCTCATCAGTATCCCCTGAATGAGGAAGATATCATATGATCCTGTCACACCTCTAATCCTAAGAGTACATCTGGCCAGGATCCTCCATCTCGAACTCTGATGTCAACTCCCTCTGTCATTAGAGTAAGTCTTGTTGTCCAGTCTGCCTCACCGGTTGCTCCCTCTGTGACTGAGAAAAAATCCATACCCAGTCCTCTTGACTGGTTACTTCCTCTGTCGTTGTAGAAATATCTACTGAAAGAAGTGTATCCTCCCAAAAGATCTCACATCTCTTCGAAGCCTCCTCAAATCATGATACATGTTTGCCAGTCTTGGAAGATGTCTCTCCCCCACCTGAATCAAAGGGGGGACTCTTTCTGAATGAACACCTCTTCCTCCGAGTCAACTGACTCTCTCTGATATCAGGCTCACTCTTGGTCTGCATCATTCTTGGTTAAAACCAAGCTCATCAAGTATCCATTGATCCTGGAGTACCATGCTCCCTTTGAAACATGACTCCCTCTGAGTCTATACAATCTTTGGAGCCATCTACTCCCTCTGCATCTGTTGATCTCCTCTGAAATTTGATATCCAATGAACTATCATGGGAGGTTTCTCCTCCCTACTGGATCTTGAGGGCTCACTCCCTATGAACTTTGGCTCCCTCTAAGATGGTACTAGGTGGGGTTGTCTACCTCACCACTAGTGGAGCCACTTGCTCCTCCCTATTAATATCCATGTGGAACACTTTGTATCCCACAAAAGTATCTTTCTTTTCAGAAGGTTCTAACTTTGTCTTCTCCGCCTTCAGTATATTGATGTATAACGTCATGTATACAACTTAATGTCTAGATAGACTGCTCCATGTCTCAAACTAGAGACCATCTAATTTGTTGCCTCTTGCAACCGTCACTGTAGCTCCCTCTCAGAGCTACCACCTATGACCTGCTCGAAACAAGAGCAATAAAAAGGGAAAATAACATATAAGAACAATATTCTTATGAATAGGAAATAGAAACAGGAACAAAAAAAATAGCTACGTGAACAATCATCACTATCGCTCTTTCTCAGAGCTATCGCATGTGACCTTCCTGGAACAAGAACAAGAATAAGAAACAAGGAACAAGAACAACACTTCTATAGTGTTGCTACCATTTATTCCTTTGTGGTAACCTTCCCAGAACAAAACAAGAAAAAAAGACAAGAGCAACACTTTTCTAGTGTTGTGACCTCCATAGTAACCTTCCCAGGACAAAGACAACAACCAAGAACATCTCCTAGAGGAGATCAATTCTATCTTGCAAACAAGTGAATCATTAGTACTAAACAATGAGCATTTACACACTGATCATAACAATATTTTAAGTACCACCAAACATTGGATTTTAGTTCTGTAACATAACAATAGTACCTAATAGCAATAGCCCTCTTATAGATTGTTGTCATAGCTACAACATTTGCTCAAGATGCAACAAGTACCAAACTTTGATATACCTAAAAGAAAGAAAATCAAAATACATCAATCAAACTTGGGACTTGGAGTCTACATTTCTAGGGAGGGTGCGTTATTCCTCTGAATGCACTAGATCCAATGATCCCTTTGGGTCATTGCTTGGACAAGGTCCCTTGTACATCCCCTGCAAACACCCTCATACTATGCTAAATGATAGAACTTGGAAACATATACAAGTGCATACCTATGAAATTTGTAGTACCATCCATCTTCTCTTTTAATCTAAAACCGGACACCATCAGCACATGAAGAAATCACAAAATCAAGATAGCAGAAAGTTTAATGTGCACTCGAAAAAAGTCAATAAACCCTAAAATTTCAACTTTGAAAAAAAGTCAAAATGAGAAGTGCAGTAGGTGCACTAGGGAAAGGTGAGTTGCTCTATAAAAAAATTACCTCAACTCAGCTCAATAAATTCTCAACAAGCTTCACAAAGAAGGTTGTTGCAACTGTAGTAGTGGGTTTTAGGTGAAATTTCAACTTTCACCAAGTTTCAATCTGAGAGCACGAGGAGGTGTGCTAGGCTAGGGCGAGTTGATCTATGACAAAATTCATCGTAGCGTCCTCCAATAAATTGCTCCACGAGCTTGACAAGTTCAGGTCTATGCAATGACAAACAAAAACTATGTAGTGACGGTATTTCAACTAGCTATGAAACCATGTTGTTGTTTATAGGATTCTCAGATCTGATAGTTATTGCCTTATGATTAATAACAAGATTCACTTCCATACAATAGTCATCATAGAATAACTATACACTGGAAATCTCAACTATAACAATGCAGTGGAAAATAACAAGATCTAGAAATATTAACCATGCATAAAACACAACACAAGAACACAAGAGTTTATCCTTGGAAACCCAACCTTGAGAGAAAACCCAAAACCTTTCTATAGAAGAATTCAGTCCAAGATATTACCAGTACATCACCATTAATAGCCAAAATACCATACAGAGAAGATCCCCCCCGAGGCTAGCATCACCAACACCTAGCGCCTCAATAAGATGACCAAGAGCAACCAAGCAAGAGATTCTCCAAGTGTGGTGCACTTTCCAAGATAACTAGAACCAAGATATAGAGAAATAACACAACTGCAGTTGCAACTGCCTTATGTGCATTGTAGAAAGGAGAACTGTCTTCTTGTCCGAGTGAAATGATCCAGTCTTGTATTTATACTAATCTGGGCGTCAGTCTTGGGTCAACTTCTTATTTCTGGGTCTTAAATGACTTTATTATTTTATGTATTTTATTGGTGGGGCCGACTTCTCTTCCCACATCTTCAATTTCTTCCCGGGACTTCTATAATGGTGTAGATGAGTCTTCTTGTACTTTCTTGTGAGGAATGACTGCCCAAAGTTGCAAATCTCCAACAAATAATATATATATATATATATATATATATATATATATATATATGCAAATTATTTTTGTCCTTCCTTAACTAATTTAGTGATTTGATATGTTACAATATTAATAACATAAATTCAAAATGTGATCTAGTAAACTTGGTTTATAAACTAGTACAACCACATAAGTAAAAGTGGTTACTTATATGGTTGTGCTACACTCCAATATAAGTCCCTAATTATCAACTATCAACATTTATATTTGACTCAAACACGTTTATATAAGATTTAAATGAAAAAAAACTTATATAATAAGTACTAAGTGATGATTATATCCATATAAAACAAGTGTCATTACACTAGCAATAAAGTTTTTAGTTGAATTACAAATTGCATGTCAACATCTTGAAAATGCTTATAGCAATACCAAAAGTGAATTAGCTTATGTTCCCAAGACTAGTGTTGCATTAGCTTAAAAAAATTGTTAGTTATTTTATTTTAACATCAAAACAATTGTTCCACTTTTAATTATTCTGTATAAATATATTAAAAATTTACAATGAAATTTATCTTAATTATTCTAAATTTTTATTTGAATTTTTAGTTTAAAATTTCATTATTTCATAGAATTATATTATTTTAATTATTTAATTAAAGTTGTTGAGTTTTAATTTTATTTTAATGTAGTGTGAATTTTCACTTTGTTCATCTTTTTATTAAAAATAAAAAATAAAAATTACATTTTATAAAAACAAAATTAAAAAAATCTATTTTAATTTGAATATTTTAAAAGCATTATAAAAATATGTTAATAAAATATTTTAAAAAATAAATAAAAACATTTAATTTTTTAAACACGCATAAAATTAGGTTGCATTATGTTATCGTACATATTTATTAAATAAAAAATAAAAATTACATTTTATAAAAACAAAATTAAAAAAATCTATTTTAATTTGAATATTTTAAAAGCATTATAAAAATATGCTAATAAAATATTTTAAAAAATAAATAAAAACATTTAATTTTTTAAACACGCATAAAATTAGGTTGCGTTATTTCATCGTACATATATATTAAATAAAAAATAAAAATTACATTTTATAAAAACAAAATTTAAAAAATCTATTTTATTTTGAATATTTTAAAAGCATTATAAAAATATGTTAATAAAATATTTAAAAAAAAAAAAAACATTTAATTTTTTAAACACGCATAAAATTAAGTTGCATTATTTTATGGTACATATTTATTTATTTTATTTTAATTGTAAAAAAAAAACATTCCATTATCTTACTATGCACATATTTTATTTTAATCGTAAAAATAAAAAAAATAACACTCCATTATCTTACTATGCACATATTTTATTTTAATTGGTTTCTTACTGTTTTGTTAAATTAATGAAATCGGCTAACGGCAAAGGAAGTACACACAGCATTTGATGATAAGAGCATACAGCGATTTCAGAGTTCACTTAGAAATTTGAAAAGCAAACGCAGTAATTTGAAACGCCATGGTAATTTCAAATGCACACGCAATAATCTCAAATGTCGCTCAAAAACCCAAGTGAATCTGAAAAGCGTTGTAATAAAGCACAGTAATAATCTGACAAGCATAAAGAAGATACGAACATAAAATCAGATTTCTAATTAAAATATTTATTATTCTGACACTTTTCAAGCGGAGCCTATCAGAGTAATTAAATATTTAATAAAATTAATATAAATATTTAAATTTAATTTTTGTAAACTTTATTTTTCAACTCTGGTGAGATCACAGTAAGTAAGGGATACTGACCCCACTAAATTTTAATTTTCAACAATGACACTTTTGTAATCAGGCTTCTGCTTGTAAGATTGGTATGAGATGAGCCAATCACGAAAGATTGGTTGAGATAAGCCAATCACGAAAAAATAAAATTTGAAGTCGTTTTTGCACCTGTTTCCATTATTGTCCTGCCACTAATTAAAACAGAGGAGTTATGCAGGCTCATAAAACAAAATAGTTGAAAGGTTGATCAGAGGTTTGCGTTTGTTGTAATTACTGGTGAACGCCGAAAGGTTTTGGTTAATGCAGAAAGGTTTCTGTTGGTAAAATTTTCAAAGTAGTAAAAATTTGGGTGTAGTTAAAGAAAACTCTAATTGACACCGTCCATGAAAATCCAGTAAATAATTGATAGAATTCACATTAGGTTAGTTAGGAACGGAGAATATGAAAAAGTTGGAATTAAGTTTGCTAATCATTTGAATTTAGTGATTATATGGTATTTTTTAATCATATTAAGTAAATATTAAAAAGTAAACATGACCTTAAAAAATGCAAGGTATCAAAAATTTAAAAAGTTATGATCATAAGATTTTATTAATTGATTTGAAAGAATATACCAGCATCTTCAATAAATAACCATACTATTAGAATTTAGAATTTATGGTTAAAAGATCATTAATAAATAACCATACTATTAGAATTTATGGTTAATGTACCCATTTAATAGGTATACCCTTAATAAATCTGATTGCTAGAGGAACATCCTTATATAGCCAGTGCAAATTAGGAACGGATTAGTTATTTAAGAATCTCTCATTTTTTTATACAGAAGTACTCTTTTTCAAAACTCAGACCAAAGAAATTCTTCCTCCAATTTCTGCTCCTCTATCTCTACTTCAGGATTACTGAACAGAAGAGGGGGAGGAAGCATAAGGGCTTCTGCCAAATTCGTATATAAGTTGAGCGACTCGAACAAGTCCTCCTCTATTACGCTCTCACCAAGTCCTTCGGTTTTTGGGCAAACTGATGATGAATTAGTAGCATTCGTTTGCCCCAATAACTCGACACTAGCTCTCTCTAACTTTAAGTCTGAACTAATTACTGTCGATAGTTGATCTGAAGAGGAGGTGCCTGCACGCTCTTTGCTTATTGGAGGATTTCTTGGGCTTCTCCTTTCTTGTTTATTGACATCGCTTGACCTTGCAGAGTTCCGTGCGCTTTCAGATGCAGAATTGAACGCAAAGGCTGCTTCTGCAGCGGCAGCCTGAATGTGGTGCGGAGACGAAGAAATTGGTTGTGGAAGGTGATCAATCAGCTCTGGGAAATTGAGCAACGCATGTTTCTTTCCCTTCAAGCAGAATGCAGCGACGTCGTAAGCTCGAGCCGCCATCTCTGGCGTATCAAAGGAGCCGAGCCAGATTCGGCTCTTCTTTTTTGGTTCACGAATTTCAGACACCCATTTCCCCCATGTACGACGACGCACGCCTATGTATGCTGGATTTTGCAGCTTCAACCTGCTCTTCTGTGAAGGCGAAGGGTCAGCTTCGTCTTGCGTTCGAATTCTCTTGCTGCCACCCTTAGCTGCCGATGCAGATTCGCTGATTGCTTTTGTGTCTGTTGAGGAAGTGAGAATAGTCTCGGGGACGAAAGAGTCTCCATTATCCATAGTTTTGAAGCATAGAAAACGAAAATTTGCTGTTGGTCTGCTGCAACATAGTGCCATGTCCTGTAGAGCAACTGGGTGTTAAAGTATGGAATTGAAGGCGGGTGCGACACATTCATCACAGCTGGAATACGAAGGTTGTGACTGCCAATGGGGAAGCTGAAGCTCAGACTTGACTTGAGAAGAGAAAATCGAACGGTGGTCTTCCCGTGTTGTGTGCGCGTACGGATAAGTACATCAATCAATTAAAACACGTGCTTCAAACACAGATGCACGTTACGCGCTATCGCTCTCTGGATTCTGTACTGCATATCTCTGGTTCGATGCATTCACCGTCACAATTCTAATTCACTCACCTTAAGTTCTTAATCCTCACATCAATTCACCTCATCTGTTAATAAAGTCTTATAAACTTTACGTTCTCGGTCAAACTCAAATCGAAGAGTACTTTTCTTGCATTCCTCTTCGCCGAAGTTACTCTCAACTGTTATGTTGTCCGTGCATTGCTGGGTGTGGGGTTTGGAGGCGGAATTGAAAGCAACCAGCGAAATTCGATTATGTCGACAAAA
>JZKD02S1140948.1:0-12868 GCA_000966675.3 Picea glauca | reverse complement strand
AGTAGGAGTAAGCATTTCTTCCATTGTGGGGGTCTTTTCCTTAACCGGATAAAGTATAGGAACTTTCTTAGGTCCCTCAGTTCTTAACCCTGAAATTCCTCCTCCAGTTTTTCCTGCCAATGAGTTAGTAGAATTGGTGGCACTTACAGCAGCACTAGATGGGGTGATGGGATTTTCTTTCTTTTGATGGTTTTTACCTTGATTACCCTTAGCCTTATTCATACAATCTTTATCATTATAAAAGTTAAAACTACTAAAAATACCATCATGACAAGGGCACATGGAGACTCACCAGAGTATTTGCGTAGGATTTCACCTCTTGTCTTACTGCTTCCACCTTCTGAAACTGAAATGTTGGTCCTACAAAAACTAAAAAAAAATGATTCCACACTGACTTTGAAATTAGCTCCTTCAACACTTCCTCATAAATGGCACCAAAAATGCCAATCAAATTATATGGTAATAATTTCGGTGCATTTAATAATCAATCCGGGTTTGTAAACTTATGAAGTGCCAAGCACAATATACGAAGAACAAATCTCAAAGACACACCACTCCTTAATAAACTATGAAGAAAAACTATCAAAGTTGGTTGCTAATCTAATAGTTGATATTCTAAGGTAGAATTGTAGGTTGAATACAGATTTTTATATTCAACAGTACTCTGCTGGATTCACTTCATAAGTTAGATCGGAAACCTTCACTCAGAAATGTAAACAAGAAAAACAAGAAAATAATAAATGCAGACAAGGGTTCTATCATGATCAGTTTACCACTAACAAAGAATTAGGGACAAGTGTGTGCATAAACTGCAGCTCTGAAAACTCCTTGTTCAGATAATCACCATTCACATTGACAAACAAGTAAGCAGGAGAATCATGTTCCAATAAGAATTAGTTTGAAACACACAACATGAATAACTCTGTAACATCAAGCAATTAACATTCACTATAAAATAATGGTCACACTTGTTACATGAATTGAAACTGTGAAATTATATAAACAAACAATATCATTCTATTCTAATACACAAGTAAAACTAAACTAGGGTGTTGCTTCTAAGATGAAGGGGGGGCATGTCTTCCCTCAGAAGTACACCCACTAGGCACCTACAAACTCAGAGATTCAAAGATGAACATGCATGAGCGTGTCTTGTGTTTCATAATAAAATAGAGTACAGGTATTGAAACAGAGTCTCAGTCTTTCTTCCCTCTTATCGCTTCTATCAATCTGTGTATAGGAAAGAATGCCTTCAACACTTTATAATTACATTTTATTCATAACAGTAATTTTGGGCATTCATTATCATACCAAATCTACCAAATATAACCATGAACTTACAATATCATATTCGAACAAATCAATGAACGGACAAAATTACATATATGGTCATCTCGTTATGATTTCATGACTGAAGGCATTAAATTGCAATATACTCACGTGATCCAAGATTCACATGGAGTGTTGACCACGAATAGTATTTGCAATACTAGAGCTTTGGATTATTAGGTAACAGGTATCCATGTGTACGTGTTTCTTCACAAAACCCATGTCCTCAAATCGGCTGGGAATTTCGACAGGTATCATAACCATCGAGGAAAATACATGATCATGTTCAACATGCTACGGGAACATTCCAGTAACCTCATCAACTTGAGAAATTAAATATATCCTATTCATTAAACAAGGAAAATTCAATACTTAGGCTAGAATAATTACCTTTGAGTCAAAAATGCACTTTAAAGAGAAAATGGAAAAATTTATGTCGTCATGAGGTAATAATATGGGTAAATGGAAAGGTAAATGGTTAAAACAAGATAATGTAAATTGTACCAAATATGTCAAAACAGGGACCCTACAATGCGTGAATTTTGAAGCAAACCATATGATCAAAATATATTATATTTTATTTACCCAAGCAAAGGGAGGAACAAGGAGGGAGTGGAGTATCCAAAGAAGGAGGATAACCCATTGAATGGTGATGGATAACCACTTGTAAACAACAAACCAAAGAGGTGAAGTGTGTACAAGATCTCAATATGGACAATGTGAGCATACCCATGCTCATCGAGATATCTCCAAAATAATGGTATATTGACAGACTATGGCATAAATGGACTATGCCAATGAGACAAAATGGTGTCATAAAAAAATACAAGATGTCATCATGGAAAAGGGATGCTAGATCATAAGTATTAGATCACAATATAATGATATCAATAGTCATATACACAATCCTGGAAGCTAGAGGCCAAGACAAACATACAAGCATAATGAAGACTGCAACTAATTTGAATACATATCAATTGATGCCCCTTTAGTGGGGGAGAAACAACCAAAGGAGACTTGTTGAATAGGAAGGGGGGGCCAAGATCTGAAGTGAGCTATCAAGAGGTAAGCTCAAGTTGGTGGATCTAATAACTTCTAGATAGAGCCCATCAAATCCAAGGAATTGTAATTGAGGTTGAATCATAAAAAACATGTATGAATCTCAACAGTGCAAGAATCAGTTGGAGTGGAGAACATGAGATACTACCAATTCCAATAGAAATGAGGACTCTCTCATATTGGTCCAAGGTAACCCATAAATGAAGAAAATGGGACCAAGTTGCATAATGTAGTAAGACTAAACCCTAGAATCAAGGTGCTAGTGTCAATAGGGGAAATTTTGCTATCACCTAGGGATAAGAAGAATTCCCAAGGACCAACATCCAAAGTACAACAACTGGAGATATATCTCTGAAAACAAATGTTGTGGATAGAACATGTGGGGAGATACTTAAAGGGAAACTCCCCCACTAGGGCTAATTCAACTCACACATGTATGGGAATCTGGTACAATCAACTGGATCACTAAACCATCAAGTGTATGAATCTCAAGGATGTGATAATAAGTTGAAGTTGAGCATGTGAGAAGCAATCAAGTTGAGAAGCAGCGAGGACTCTCCCTACTTGGTCTAACGTAACCCAACAATGAGGAAAATGGGCCCAAGATACATTATCATCTTAACCAAACCCCTAGAATATAGGTGTTGAAGTCAATAGGAGAAGGCTCGCTAGAGTTCAGGGATAAGGGAATCCTTGAAAACCAACATGAGGTAGAAATCATGTGACAACTGATAGAGATGAACACCAAGGTATGATAGGCGAGAAAAGAGAGATGGACTCGTTACTTTTCATGTTCGAAGCATAAAGGCAAGGATGACATGTAAACGACTAAATGTGTTCAATAGGGAATGGTCAATTATTGGGCAAGAGGTTGTTCAATCACAAATTAGTAAAAAAGAGGGACAAGTGGAGGAAAAATTTTGATAAATTTGGATGTGAAAAACTCATGGAAACAAGGGTGAACTGTAGCAAGACTGAGGAGGAATTGAATAGAATCCATTGGACAAAAGGGTGACTCATCCCAGATGCTCTGAACAAGGGAAACAAAGGGATGATACCTATAAAGTAACATGTTTCAAAGAAGCACAAGCCTATCTTGGTATTTCTAAAGGGGTGAAACATCACCATGAGAGGATGAGGGTCCCATCAAAGAATCTAACCAATGTGTTGAGAGACATAATGTCCAAATGGAATCCCAAAGGGGAAACTAGGTGGAAAAATAGGAGTGTGAGGAGATAAATACCCCAATGGCCAACTAGATGAATGGAATGCTAGAGGTGAAAATTGCAAATGAAATTAAGTAGGGCGAGGGGAATGAGTGGTAATCTCCTTGGGGGTTGCTAAATGGAGGTATAAAAATGAAGAATTGTCACAATATTGAATAAGTGGAGGGCTTATTATATGTGATAACTCAATCGATGTTATACCAACCAACAATGTGGGAGTACATAGGGTAAGGCTGTCAACAATTTTAGGAAATAAATATGAGGCTTAACTCTAGGATGTGGATTGTATGGACTCCCAACCTTGAGGATGCAACAGAATGGGTGCCAAAATGCAACAATAGTTACTAGGTTGGGTAAATGATGAATGCAAGAAATGGATGGGTTGAGCCATATACCTAAATAAAGGTGGTCCTAATAGTGATTCCAAGGGAAATGAATGGCCAATGCAACATACTCAAAGGAGTGATGCTAAGATATATGCCAAGTGAAAGAAGGTTACTTCAATAGGTCCACAAACCATACATAGGTGAGAGGTTCCATGGTGAATTCCAACACACATGTCCACTGATATGAAATCATAAAGGTGCTTAGGACATTAAAACAAGTGCATAAAAATTCCATTTAAAAAAGTACATGCCTTAATGCTTCAAGGGAAAAAGGTGTCTAAATGATGTATCGAAGCAACAAAATATAAAAATAACCTTTTGAAGGGCTTGGGATTAAAAATCCAGTGACACAGGTGGCACATCAATTAGATTTCATATGAGTTCAAATAATGGAAAATAAAAACTAGGGCTTTTCTATAAATAGGGTAAAATCCCCAAATTCAAAATCATTTATGCATGTTAAATTTGGAGAGTTGTGGGAGGCCCTAAATATTTACGTACTTGTCATGGACACATCGATTGTAGCCCAAATGGTAAGTGTTATTGTATTTTTTAATATATGCATAGAGTAGAGGATTTTAATATATGATATTGAACTTCCACTATATGTGTGTGTAGATATAGTGTTAGTTAGGTCGACAAACCAGGCCCACCAACGAGGATGGGTCGAACTCCACTCATCGAGGCATAGATAGAGGTGTGATCCTGACATGGTAGATAACCTATGATATCAACTAGACCAATTACTACAAGGAGTATCAAAGCATGGATGGAAGAATTTGGATGATCCTAATGTGGTAGCCTATACCAGAGTACCATCCAATTAGTGTCTAATCCTAAGGAGGGAAGTNAGTAGGAGTAAGCATTTCTTCCATTGTGGGGGTCTTTTCCTTAACCGGATAAAGTATAGGAACTTTCTTAGGTCCCTCAGTTCTTAACCCTGAAATTCCTCCTCCAGTTTTTCCTGCCAATGAGTTAGTAGAATTGGTGGCACTTACAGCAGCACTAGATGGGGTGATGGGATTTTCTTTCTTTTGATGGTTTTTACCTTGATTACCCTTAGCCTTATTCATACAATCTTTATCATTATAAAAGTTAAAACTACTAAAAATACCATCATGACAAGGGCACATGGAGACTCACCAGAGTATTTGCGTAGGATTTCACCTCTTGTCTTACTGCTTCCACCTTCTGAAACTGAAATGTTGGTCCTACAAAAACTAAAAAAAAATGATTCCACACTGACTTTGAAATTAGCTCCTTCAACACTTCCTCATAAATGGCACCAAAAATGCCAATCAAATTATATGGTAATAATTTCGGTGCATTTAATAATCAATCCGGGTTTGTAAACTTATGAAGTGCCAAGCACAATATACGAAGAACAAATCTCAAAGACACACCACTCCTTAATAAACTATGAAGAAAAACTATCAAAGTTGGTTGCTAATCTAATAGTTGATATTCTAAGGTAGAATTGTAGGTTGAATACAGATTTTTATATTCAACAGTACTCTGCTGGATTCACTTCATAAGTTAGATCGGAAACCTTCACTCAGAAATGTAAACAAGAAAAACAAGAAAATAATAAATGCAGACAAGGGTTCTATCATGATCAGTTTACCACTAACAAAGAATTAGGGACAAGTGTGTGCATAAACTGCAGCTCTGAAAACTCCTTGTTCAGATAATCACCATTCACATTGACAAACAAGTAAGCAGGAGAATCATGTTCCAATAAGAATTAGTTTGAAACACACAACATGAATAACTCTGTAACATCAAGCAATTAACATTCACTATAAAATAATGGTCACACTTGTTACATGAATTGAAACTGTGAAATTATATAAACAAACAATATCATTCTATTCTAATACACAAGTAAAACTAAACTAGGGTGTTGCTTCTAAGATGAAGGGGGGGCATGTCTTCCCTCAGAAGTACACCCACTAGGCACCTACAAACTCAGAGATTCAAAGATGAACATGCATGAGCGTGTCTTGTGTTTCATAATAAAATAGAGTACAGGTATTGAAACAGAGTCTCAGTCTTTCTTCCCTCTTATCGCTTCTATCAATCTGTGTATAGGAAAGAATGCCTTCAACACTTTATAATTACATTTTATTCATAACAGTAATTTTGGGCATTCATTATCATACCAAATCTACCAAATATAACCATGAACTTACAATATCATATTCGAACAAATCAATGAACGGACAAAATTACATATATGGTCATCTCGTTATGATTTCATGACTGAAGGCATTAAATTGCAATATACTCACGTGATCCAAGATTCACATGGAGTGTTGACCACGAATAGTATTTGCAATACTAGAGCTTTGGATTATTAGGTAACAGGTATCCATGTGTACGTGTTTCTTCACAAAACCCATGTCCTCAAATCGGCTGGGAATTTCGACAGGTATCATAACCATCGAGGAAAATACATGATCATGTTCAACATGCTACGGGAACATTCCAGTAACCTCATCAACTTGAGAAATTAAATATATCCTATTCATTAAACAAGGAAAATTCAATACTTAGGCTAGAATAATTACCTTTGAGTCAAAAATGCACTTTAAAGAGAAAATGGAAAAATTTATGTCGTCATGAGGTAATAATATGGGTAAATGGAAAGGTAAATGGTTAAAACAAGATAATGTAAATTGTACCAAATATGTCAAAACAGGGACCCTACAATGCGTGAATTTTGAAGCAAACCATATGATCAAAATATATTATATTTTATTTACCCAAGCAAAGGGAGGAACAAGGAGGGAGTGGAGTATCCAAAGAAGGAGGATAACCCATTGAATGGTGATGGATAACCACTTGTAAACAACAAACCAAAGAGGTGAAGTGTGTACAAGATCTCAATATGGACAATGTGAGCATACCCATGCTCATCGAGATATCTCCAAAATAATGGTATATTGACAGACTATGGCATAAATGGACTATGCCAATGAGACAAAATGGTGTCATAAAAAAATACAAGATGTCATCATGGAAAAGGGATGCTAGATCATAAGTATTAGATCACAATATAATGATATCAATAGTCATATACACAATCCTGGAAGCTAGAGGCCAAGACAAACATACAAGCATAATGAAGACTGCAACTAATTTGAATACATATCAATTGATGCCCCTTTAGTGGGGGAGAAACAACCAAAGGAGACTTGTTGAATAGGAAGGGGGGGCCAAGATCTGAAGTGAGCTATCAAGAGGTAAGCTCAAGTTGGTGGATCTAATAACTTCTAGATAGAGCCCATCAAATCCAAGGAATTGTAATTGAGGTTGAATCATAAAAAACATGTATGAATCTCAACAGTGCAAGAATCAGTTGGAGTGGAGAACATGAGATACTACCAATTCCAATAGAAATGAGGACTCTCTCATATTGGTCCAAGGTAACCCATAAATGAAGAAAATGGGACCAAGTTGCATAATGTAGTAAGACTAAACCCTAGAATCAAGGTGCTAGTGTCAATAGGGGAAATTTTGCTATCACCTAGGGATAAGAAGAATTCCCAAGGACCAACATCCAAAGTACAACAACTGGAGATATATCTCTGAAAACAAATGTTGTGGATAGAACATGTGGGGAGATACTTAAAGGGAAACTCCCCCACTAGGGCTAATTCAACTCACACATGTATGGGAATCTGGTACAATCAACTGGATCACTAAACCATCAAGTGTATGAATCTCAAGGATGTGATAATAAGTTGAAGTTGAGCATGTGAGAAGCAATCAAGTTGAGAAGCAGCGAGGACTCTCCCTACTTGGTCTAACGTAACCCAACAATGAGGAAAATGGGCCCAAGATACATTATCATCTTAACCAAACCCCTAGAATATAGGTGTTGAAGTCAATAGGAGAAGGCTCGCTAGAGTTCAGGGATAAGGGAATCCTTGAAAACCAACATGAGGTAGAAATCATGTGACAACTGATAGAGATGAACACCAAGGTATGATAGGCGAGAAAAGAGAGATGGACTCGTTACTTTTCATGTTCGAAGCATAAAGGCAAGGATGACATGTAAACGACTAAATGTGTTCAATAGGGAATGGTCAATTATTGGGCAAGAGGTTGTTCAATCACAAATTAGTAAAAAAGAGGGACAAGTGGAGGAAAAATTTTGATAAATTTGGATGTGAAAAACTCATGGAAACAAGGGTGAACTGTAGCAAGACTGAGGAGGAATTGAATAGAATCCATTGGACAAAAGGGTGACTCATCCCAGATGCTCTGAACAAGGGAAACAAAGGGATGATACCTATAAAGTAACATGTTTCAAAGAAGCACAAGCCTATCTTGGTATTTCTAAAGGGGTGAAACATCACCATGAGAGGATGAGGGTCCCATCAAAGAATCTAACCAATGTGTTGAGAGACATAATGTCCAAATGGAATCCCAAAGGGGAAACTAGGTGGAAAAATAGGAGTGTGAGGAGATAAATACCCCAATGGCCAACTAGATGAATGGAATGCTAGAGGTGAAAATTGCAAATGAAATTAAGTAGGGCGAGGGGAATGAGTGGTAATCTCCTTGGGGGTTGCTAAATGGAGGTATAAAAATGAAGAATTGTCACAATATTGAATAAGTGGAGGGCTTATTATATGTGATAACTCAATCGATGTTATACCAACCAACAATGTGGGAGTACATAGGGTAAGGCTGTCAACAATTTTAGGAAATAAATATGAGGCTTAACTCTAGGATGTGGATTGTATGGACTCCCAACCTTGAGGATGCAACAGAATGGGTGCCAAAATGCAACAATAGTTACTAGGTTGGGTAAATGATGAATGCAAGAAATGGATGGGTTGAGCCATATACCTAAATAAAGGTGGTCCTAATAGTGATTCCAAGGGAAATGAATGGCCAATGCAACATACTCAAAGGAGTGATGCTAAGATATATGCCAAGTGAAAGAAGGTTACTTCAATAGGTCCACAAACCATACATAGGTGAGAGGTTCCATGGTGAATTCCAACACACATGTCCACTGATATGAAATCATAAAGGTGCTTATGACATTAAAACAAGTGCATAAAAATTCCATTTAAAAAAGTACATGCCTTAATGCTTCAAGGGAAAAAGGTGTTTAAATGATGTATCGAAGCAACAAAATATAAAAATAACCTTTTGAAGGGCTTGGGATTAAAAATCCAGTGACACAGGCGGCACATCAATTAGATTTCATATGAGTTCAAATAATGGAAAAGAAAAACTAGGGCTTTTCTATAAATAGGGTAAAATCCCCAAATTCAAAATCATTTATGCATGTTAAATTTGGAGAGTTGTGGGAGGCCCTAAATATTTATGTACTTGTCATGGACACATCGATTGTAGCCCAAATGGTAAGTGTTATTGTATTTTTTAATATATGCATAGATTAGAGGATTTTAATATATGATATTGAACTTCCACTATATGTGTGTGCAGATATAGCGTTAGTTAGGTCGACAAACCAGGCCCACCAACGAGGATGGGTCGAACTCCACTCATCGGGGCATAGATAGAGGTGTGATCCTGACATGGTAGATAACCTACGATATCAAATAGACCAATTACTACAAGGAGTATCAAAGCATGGATGGAAGAATTTGGATGATCCTAATGTGGTAGCCTATACCAGAGTACCATCCAATTAGTGTCTAATCCTAAGGAGGGAAGTTATGGCTGGCCAATATGYGAGAGATTTATATTGGGGGGGGAGGGGGGGGATGATACCTTAGCTTGAGACCCCCCATCAGACGATGATGAGGGAAACTAGTTAGAGATAAATGGGTTGTATGCCCCCTATTTTGTATGTAGCATGTGATAGTCATGCAACGGCTTTTAGAGTGATGGGATCCTTTATGAACACTTTTATGTTATGCTAATATATATACAAATATATACAAATGCATTATGGATGAATTTTTAGATATAACATGTGTGATGCAAATGTGGAATGTTTTGTTCAATTGCATATGATTATGTTTAGTAAATTATATGTGAGTGCAACAAATGATCTTTTTATTGATTCATGTGTGAAATTCCAATCTAGAATGTTATTAGCAAGGGTATCTACGAATTTATTATATCTTTTCGGGACATGATTAAATGAAATGGATTCAAATAATTGTGCCAATAGTTCAACTTGTAAATACTTTCTAAAAAGGTAAGGGTTACATACATGATAAGCATCATTCAATTACATAACAAGAATATGGGAATCAAGAAAAATGTGAAGGTGATGGATGTGATGTACAAGGGCATCAATTAACAAACTAATCACAGCGTCATATTTGACCTGATTATTAGTGGGATATCCAACACAAATGCCATTGGAGTGGATGAGAGTATGTGAAGGGGTAAAAATGGCCGAAACTATTGAGGCAAGATTCCATGTGTAATGACTCACACTGTCGACCTAAATAATGTAGCAATAGGATGAGGGGTGTGTCTCAATGGAAAAAAGAAGAAAATTTATTAAATGCAATTATAAAAAAAGGGATACAAAAACTTATCTAATCTATATACAAAATAAATGATTCTCCCAAATATAGATCAAGGATAAAACATCTTCTAATAGAGCACGTTACAAGGACTAAGAAGAAATTCCCCTTCTAGCCTCACAAGTAAATATGCCCCCTTTCCTCAAAAAATTTTGATATTGTAAGGTCCTTGCCAAAGCAGTTCAAACTTTCCTTTCCCAAAAATATCGTGAGATTTCTCATAAACTATAATATCCCTAATCCAAACCCCATTTGTAGTTGCGCATATAGGTTGGTGAGTCATTTTTTTTCGCGGACCTAAGTAGTGCGCAATGTAATGATCCATATAGGTTGGTGAGACTTTTTGGTTTTTGCGCGCACCCGTGGAGTGCGCAAGACATGTTATCAAGAAAAAAGGTGTGCACATTCAATAGTGTTGTGCATACCTTAACTAGTGTGTGTGGATTGCACATCAAGGGAAGGTGCACATGTTTCACAGTGATGCGTTCACACAAATAAGTGTGTGGGAATGATTGTGATGTGTATATATATGTATATGTTTTGAGGTTGGAGAGCCAGTGTGACTATTGGGCTATTGAGTCGAGACGCAAATAGGAAAGTGTGCCTATTCTTGTAAAGTGTATCACACTCAATTTATTAATATATTACATCGTTGCACGCAGACTGAATTAGATGAAAAGAGACAGGGTGTTGAACTCCACCAAAATAGGGAAAAGGGGGGAATATTTTAATAATATTTCGGAAAAGTGTAATTAAGGATATATTATTTATCCTAAGTTTCTGAGGGATGGGAAACAAGTCACCAAGTGGATAAAGTAAATTTGGAAGGTGACAAGTGTCAAGTTGAAGGCATGTAATATATATTTTTGGCCTTAGTGTAATTTGAGGGATGTCACTCATTCGGAAACCCTTAAGACGGAATTTCCTCTGTGAAGGAATTATGTATTTTTCTATAACTTATTGCCATTTTTGCTTAACCCTGTGCTTGGGGAAAATATTGGTATGTTTGAAGAAGAGGTTTTCAGTCATGTAGATTGTCAAAGAAGCGGATAGTCATGCCCATATTTTGTCAAAGAAGTGGGTTGTCAGGCTTGTAGTTTGTCCAAGAGGAGGGTTGTCAAGCCCATGAGCAATCTCTCCAAGTGAGAGATTGGCTCAGAATTGTTCCTTGGTGCATTGGGCATTAGTTGCAGTGCTCTGAGACTTCCTCATATGGCCTATTGTTGAAGCCCTAGAAAGGAAGTGGGGCAGCCGAAGGATTGTTGAGTAGAGAAGAGGCACACTTCCTAGGGTGGGACATGCATGTGGGGAATGAGGGACTGTAGACTAGTTGTAGCATTCGGCACCTTGGATTGATCAATTATGTTGTTTGTTAGACCTTAGAATGACACTAGGAATCATATTTCCCTGGTGGAGTTTGAGCCCCAGCTCAGGGGTGACCTGTTGCTGAAAGATTAGTAGCAACAATGTCTATGGTTGGGAGGAACGTTTGAGTCACGCGCACAGTTGGTGACATTTGATAAAAGATAAGTGTTCTTATGTTCTTGTCTATTTCTGTGTAATTATTCATTTGTATTTGTTATGATCTATTACTTGCATAGTGTTGCATATGAATAATGGTTGTTATTTTGTTAATGTTGTATATTTTGTAAGTGTAATGTGAGTATTTAGTATAGTATTCGTATATGCTCAGTATGCTAGTTGATAAGTAAATTTTGTTAAGATAGTCCTGGTAAATGGTCCAAACCTTCCTGTGGGAGGCTATAGGTACTATGCACATGGAAATTGGTTTGTGTGCACAAGGGACTACTCTCACTATGTGCGTTGGAACATATTCAGCGTGCTCAGGAAAACAAGACCTGCAAGCCGAATCATAACAGGTATATACATTGTGGTATTCATATGCTCTCTATGGTTATGTGTGTAGTAATGTTCACATGTTGGAGTGGTCTTACGTTTTGTAATGTTGGTGTGCTCAGTATGCTTGAGCATAAAGTTATATTTCAAGTTACTTCCGCTGTTATAATTTGTATAAACATGAGGGATTGGGGTGTCGCATGAAACAGGTTTGGTTGTGCGCACTTCCTCGAGTGATTCCACGTAATTAATGTTGATTGTGCACTAGAATTTTGATGTATTTTTCCTCAACAATAAGCCGAGTAACATTACATTATAGTATCAGATCTGAAGTTGGAAGGATTTGTGTGACGTGGTCAATCCTTGGAGGTTAGGTACATTACATTATGGTATCGAAGCTATTGGTTCAACTCTGGACTTGTATGGGTGTTGAGATCTAGTTTTGTCATGATTTCTACCATACAAATACACTCATCATTACACC
>JZKD02S1140947.1:117865-131539 GCA_000966675.3 Picea glauca | reverse complement strand
CAATTGAAACAGGCCACCAACGAAGAACAACAGGCAGTTGCCAACATTCCAGCAGGCGTTGAAAACATCCTTGAAACCATAGTCGTCGCCGACATGAATGAAAGGGTAGCCGCAAGAAAATAGCCAAAGCGCTCATATGTACCCTCACTGTAAGTTTACTCATCCCATCTTTCTTTGTTTCTCAACCCAGTTATTCCGCTTTCTTAAATAAACATGTATAGGCAAACACWTATACCTTTCCATTTATTTTCTTTTGCAGCTGTTGCACTCTATCTTCTTTCCACAATCYTGTTTCTTGTAAATATTTCTCTAATGGTTTGCGGGAGCCCCAATCCCAGTCTACATGACAAACACATTSAAATTCCAGTTTATATGTAACACACTTTGTTTTTTTTGTATATTTCAAAATTTGTAGTGGTATGTAACAAACTTCTATTTTCTGACAGATTTCAAATAAAAATGCATCTAAATTTTTATATTCTAAATACTCTACTCTTATCTTTCAACACTTTGTATAACAAATGCATTTATTTTTTAATATGTTAGACTTTTATTCTTATCCTTTAGCAGTCCGTATGGCAAATGTTCACAAATACATTAAAAATTTTATATCTCTTATCTCCTATTAATTTTATGTCATCATATATTTTTATCTTTCACCAGTCCACATTGAAAATGCATTTAAATTTCCAAATTTAATCTTGCACTGTCAACACTTTTTTTACTTTTTTATATACTTTAAAAAAAAATAATGTTTGCTATATATTTTCCAAAATTAGATGGTGCTCGGCCTGCCAACCGTCATTTACTTTTGCCCCATCTTCCAAAATATGCACCTTGCACACAACATTTCCCTCATATACATTTTGCACCAAACACTTTGTTTCATTTACACTTCATTTGTTTTCTAACCACCTTGGCAAGGACTCTGCTGCCACGCAACCTTGTTTAAAAAGGTCGATGGGTAAATCAGTGAAAGTGTCGATGGACATATCGACAAAAGTGTCAAAGGTCAAAAATTCAAAATTGTCGATGAACGGGTTTATGAAGGTGTCGATGGAAGATTGGCCTAAATTCATTGATGGAATATCGGGCCAAATTTGTCGATGGGAGATCTCGTAAGGTGCAGATGGCCAATGAGAGAATCAATCTAAATTATCAATGAATTAAATTTTCGAGGCTCCAATGGGAAGAATCGAGCAGATTGTCGATGAGGCTAGGCGTGGATTACGATGGGGTTCCAATCGCTAAGGAAGATATTTAAACTCTGCCCACCATATTGTTGTATATGCATTCAAGAAGTCATATGACTGGTAATATAATTTGATCCTCTCACCCGCAGTCCACAAAGTTTGCGTTCCCTGAGTTATTTGAACAGTCAGCTTGTATTACCAATCTTATAGCATCAATTGATCAATTTATTTTTACATTGTGAAGGATCGTAGGTTCGAAATTGTGAAGGATATAACAAGGATTTCAGAGAACGGGAAGAGGAAAAAACGATGAACGGGGTGTTAGGGAAGATAAGGGGAGAGGTTGCTACATCTTTGCAAGGATAAGAAATAATGTCTCTCCAACATAACAACGACAACACGAGAAGGAACGGGGAGGAGATCAAGGAAAATAATGGTTTGGCTCTCTCATCTTGTTAACAAAGCCCTCCATCATTTGCACATATACCTACTCGCGTGAAGAATTATGGCTTTGATTGGGTTCTGGATTGAAATAGTTATGCTAGTTTCATGGTGATTCGTGGCTAGTCTAATTGAACTTGAGGAGGGAAGCAATGGTTGGCACTTGAGGGCAGCTCGAAGGTTCGATTATGAAAGTCATCAGACGCTGAGAAACTAGAGAACATAGATGGAAAGTAGGAAGAAGGGCAGGATGAAAGAGGGAGAGGGTGGAATCGAACATAGGCAAACTCTCTCTTGTAGGAAATATAGGGTAGTGAGAATAAAGAAGGTCTCCAAGGCACAACTGACAATCGTGGCAACAACCAAAAGATACTGCGAGTGTTTTGCAGGATCGATGAAGGAGGAAGTTGAGAGAATTGAAAATAGGGTTAGAAAGAAAAGGTGGCAATCCATAATTGAGGAGATGACACTTGAACTCATGAGTTGGATGATAGATATAGGGGTATCAAGGAGCAAGGAGACAAAATACATGAATATAATAGAGCTATACTAGATCAACAAAGATTTTATTACTACGGTTGTGGACGAAAAAGGAATGCAAAAACATGTTATTGGAAAAAACTGAACAAGATGGATAAAAAGTGTGAGACACTCGTCAAAGCAATATCGGGTTTGGAAGCAACGAATGAGAACACTCAGGACAAAGAGGAGGAGGACAAACATGATGCAGTTAGGGAAGACGAGCAAGGTATGGATGGCATGGCAATTGAGGAAGATGATGGAGTCAACCAAGAATGGTATATCCCCCCATCTACATCACCATTGCTTCGGGCTCTGACTCTAATGATTAACCCAGGCTATTTTAGGTTAATTGTTGGATGATCTTGTTTCTTTTTGTCATATTGTTGCTAAAGCACTTATCTATTCATTAACTATTTATATATAAACATGCTACTTTGCACGCGGGGGGGGGGGTAATGCGTTCAATACCCATATAGGTGTAAACAAACTTGAAAATAACTCTAATATTTTTTAGAATCAATATTTATCTATTTCCCTTGGAATCATATAGTAGTTTGAACTCCTTGTAATTCATATTGTATATTATTAATAGATAGCTGTGATAATTTTAAAAAAATGATTTAATATTTTAAAATTAGGATTTCTCTTATTTTTCCAAATGTGATCAAAAGTCTTACATATAAATAAATTAATGATTAAAATTTTCATAATGGTGTTTTTATTATGAAAAAATAATAGTTATATTTACTTTTAAAAGTTGGTGTAATCTTTCAAAGGAAGGATTTCTTGCAATAGGATAAGAGCACAAAAGATTGTAGGTAAAAGGTATCAATGGTATCATAGTTGGGGGAGGACCCTGTCAACTTGTCACACAAAGAACTTGACATTCATTAACCATCTACAACCTTCACATGCTCATTTAGTAGTGAATAAAATCCAATCGTAGATGCCCCTAAGGATTCTCCTGGAAATGTAGAGAAAACCCCAAGATTCAACATCACCTCTCCTCGAGTAGGGTGGAGGGGAGATGTCTAATACATTAAATATTACCAAATGATATGTCATTTCTTATGGTGATGACTCTCAAAGCAAATGCTCTAACGATGGGTTACAATGAAATGAAAGTAATGGTATGTCATTTCGTAGGGTGATTACCCTCAAAGAAAATGCTTTGTCAAATGAAAGTTGAGGTATCCATCGATCCAAAGCTCCATGTCAAGAGTTTCACCATAACAATTTTCTCGCACGTAGAGGATTGGGAGAGAATATTTGAAGCGAGATTGTATTTTATCAAATCTTCGAGCATAGACATGAAACAATGGAAAAAATAGTTTGACCTAACAAAAAACATTAATTCAAGACTCTGGTATGGAATTCTAGATTGGTCATATTTTAGATGATACATATAATACACTCAGGGTTTTGATTATATCTTCTAAAATAACTAGGCCAAGAAGTACACATCATATGCCACAATTTTTTTTCTAATGAATATTTTCACTCCTTACTGAAGTCCAAGTCCATCATTTTAGATTGTCCTCACCACTCAATGCAAGCAAATCCCCTTCATATGTTCAATTTGCAATGAACAATGACCATCGAGTATGGGACTTCTAGCATCAACCAACTATCCAAGAGGAGAAGGTGAATTTAACAGGTTTTGAGGACATAAAATCTACAGGATACAAAGACAAGAAGTGAGTAATGAACAAAGAGACCAACTCCATTAAGTTTGGAGAATTTCATGGAGTTAACTAAAAATGTGAGCTAAACAAGAAAGCAAAGGGAACCCAATTGGACAAAAAGAACACAAAAGGACATATGCAAAGACACGATAAATATGATATTATTGGACATGTGCTTGTGCCAAACCATGTGCCAAGAAATGCATAACAAAGTGTAATAAGCAGAACTCGAGTTAAAGAAACAACGAAAAGAATAGAAAATACTTATGTCGAATGTATTTGGGAAGAAGAAGAAGAAGAACTAAAGAGAAGGAAATTACAAGACAATGTTAAATGGGAAAATATTCAAAACAAACTAGATCAAAGGCAAGAGGGATAAAGCAACAAAGGAGATGAATAAGATAAGTGGAGAAAAGAAGTTAACTAGAAACCAACACTAGAACACAAAATAATTGATCTCATTACTGATTGGAGACATGGGGCTAAGGACATCGATGTGGATCTTTTGACCTCTCAACACAACTAAAACATCTTGGGAACCCTTTTCTACATGTTCAACTACAAGAACTATAGCACAAGTCGAGGAAATCAAGAGGGAAGCAGGGACTTATAAAATCACTTTACCAAGTATTTGGATATTATAGTGATACCCTTAAAAAACCAAGAAGCCAACCCAAAATTAATATGGAAATGAAGGGAAACAATTTATGAATGGTTGAAGGAAGAAGGGAAACCACTCGTAAACTCTAGTAAAACTCAGATTCTTGGGAAGATTTATCTATAAAACAATCAAGACAATCCAAAATAAAGATCTTATCACATAATGCAAGGGGACTTAATGGTTGAGGGGGAGAGTGTTCAAAAGAAAATTCATGTCGAGAAACCATATATATGTTTTCTTCAAGAAACAAAGTGTAGCTTGGACAACAAGGACAATTTTCCTCGACGATGTGGAGAAGATGAAGATGTATATGAAATAGCTCAGGGGTTTTCTTTAGGGTCTAGCCATGTTATAAGATCCATGATAGTTTACGGTGAACAATGTGGCAAGTGAGAAATGATGGATTTCAAGAAGTTTGTCATCTTGTGTAGAACAATGGCAAATAATTGTTGTCTTGGAGAGGAGATTTTATCTCCATCACAAATCTCTAGAAAAAGAAGGGGAGGGATAAAAAGAATGTATGGGGAGGGTATTCAACTATAAGATATGATTTAATCCCCTGGCATGATAGATGTTTTCCTAAAATAAGGCATATACACCTTGAATAATTGTAGGGAAGAGCGTTTAAAAGTTTTAAAGATTCGATAGGTTCTTAGTGAACGACTCTCTATTTGTTGAC
Source organism: Picea glauca (assembly GCA_000966675.3). Classification (NCBI taxonomy): domain Eukaryota; kingdom Viridiplantae; phylum Streptophyta; class Pinopsida; order Pinales; family Pinaceae; genus Picea; species Picea glauca. Next base: position 126,358 of record JZKD02S1140947.1, on the reverse strand, counting down.
CATGAACTTTTAGATGCCTTTGTTTGGAAAGGAGTAGGGTCGCATCATTAGCACATTCTTCTTCACCTTCAACTAGGTGCCAACCCAAGAAACACTCCTTTTCGTATTTGAACAAAAAGGATTCACTCACCTTCATTTGAAACAAATTATAAAACAATGGCAAAAGGCAATAACATCAAGAGAGTATTAACACTGATACTCAAACTTCAATGAAAAAACAAATCCTTGAAATTAAACATGAAATCTAATTGGAGCTCTAAGATGTTTGGAAACATATATACTAAAAAATTCCAGTTATAACGAGGTGGCAGCAGCAGGTGGGGTTCTCCTCGACCCTAGAGGAAACACACAAGTCACTTTTTCATGGAGTTTAGGCTTGGCCTCCAACAACCATGTAGAAGACTACACTTTGTTGCAAGGGGTCATGTTAACTTGCTCCCAACATGTCCATAAACTTATCATTATTAGGGATTCAAAAAATGCAATATGTCATCTCCAACTCTACTATATTCCGCAAGATGCTAGGTTGAGCTCTCTCTTCCATCACATTTGATGGGCTCTTCATTTTATCCCGTCGATGGAATCCTTCCATGTCCTAAGAATTAATAATGCACAATCCGACCTCCAGCCCAATGAGGCAATCCATGGAAAAACATGGGATATATTGATCAATGGTCATTGTTCCTTCCAGTGAATTTCATAATGGCCCCCTCACAAATCAAGTATTACTTATGCCAAATCCAGGTGGAAGGCCTCTGTCTTCATTGCATCATGCATGTGTCTTTCTCCCTATCATCTCATGTTAATTTGACATGCCCAACCCATCATATTAATATGCTCTCGTGCTTTCCTCTAGATTGTGGTGGGATTCGTCAGTTTATGATGGATTTGTCTATTTGGCGAAGCCATAATTATATTGAGTGCGCTCATATATGGATAAGAAAGGTTGTTATGGATTGGTAGGAGAGTGAGCATCCCTCAAATTGTTGTGTGGTTGGACTATTGGTGTCACTCTCGCCGCCTCCTATTCTTGCGGCCACTCCTTTGATTTTGGTGGTCCTCCTCTATTGGAACAAGGTTGTCTTATTGGAATTGTTTCATGGCCCATCGAGAAATTGAAGAACCCAAGGTGACTCACTTTCAACATGAAAGCGAAATTGATGAGCTCCAAACTTCGTTCAATCTTCTCAAAATCCGATTGGCAAGCTTGTCATCTTGGGCAGAATCCATAATGGACATTTTAATCCAGCATAGTGATTAATGCAACAAGTTGGGGATTAGTGGGGAGTGCTCCAGATCCAAATTGAGGATCTTCAAGTTGGACACCCTCGGGAAATGCATATTTCTTCTCCGCCAGTCCACTCTAACATGGCATCTACACCTTCTACAAAATTCAACCTTCCAAACCTAAACATTCCAGTTCCAGGGGCGGCTCCGAAAGACAGTGAAGTAGTGGGCTCTCCTCCAACAGGTTAACTTTGATGCACTATACCTTTCTATTGATCCTCAAAGCCTTTTACGAGATCTATTCTGTAAAACTCTTATTTGTAAATATATTCTCTAAACATCATAAATATTCTCTATTAGTACTATTTAGTTATTCTACTGATCCCTCACTTGGTTCGGTTTTTATCAAAAGGTGACTCCCCTCAGACATTTCCTTGTTTGCTCAAACACTCTCCTTGCTCATACTTCTCTCATCGAGTCTTACCTTCTCTGAATATTTGATTAGATTTCAATGGAATCTAGGTCAAAATTGTGTCTTTAAAAAGGAGTGAACAATGATCTCTATGTCGATCATAGCTTTGGGAGCTCTTCTCAAGCAACCTAATTTGATGAATCAAGTTCAGACACATTTGGATCCTAAAACCAACTCAACACAAGAAGACCAGTATGGTCATGAGACCTCTTAAGGAATTTTTTGCCTTTGGTGCATTGTATGTGTTTGTATATTCAATGAAAATAATTAAATTCATGCTTTGGATCCATGTTGATTCCTCAACAATCCAACACAATATCACATGCATTATGAGAGGGTGAATTGATAAAAAATATTGTAGTGAATGGCTCATTTATCCTTGGGTAGGTAGTCAATATCTTGTTTATTCATGAAGAATGCCTTTAAAGTGTGATACATGATCCGAATATGGCCCATATATCATGTAAAATTAGAGCAAATCCCACTACAAGGAAAACATTGCGTCACAAATGTTTTAGAGGAGGTTTTTACTGTTACAAGATTCAACAAAATTTTCAAAAAAAAGTCTATTAAAACCTCTATGATTGATGGCGAATATTTTAGTGGAGGATTTAGAGGATGCTAAAGATAACTAAAAATTATAGATGGTTGGAGAATGTAATAGAGGTCTTTTCCTAGTGCGTTTTGAACAGTAAGGCACATCGATGCACACATATTTAGTGTGTGTCCATGTGTTTTTTATACATTGAAAGCCATGGTGTGTATTGTATACATACCATGCACTAAAGTGTTTAAGATATTTCAAAATCAATAGTGCTTATCATATATTATCAAAGCAATAGTGCAATTTATCTATTATTGCACACCAATGTAAAATATCTACTATTGGACACTAGTGCATATACATTATTGGGTATCATAAAGTCTTGGTATAACAATAACAATAGCAATGGCGACAATGGTAATGATATAGTAGAAGGGAATAATGTTTAGTTCAAAGCACTCATGATTTTACTACAATGATAATGTAATGCTCAAGATAGTAAAATTCAATAAGCATAAATCAAGCACAATAATAACATCTTGATTTCTGGTTGCATAATCAAAAGGATGGAACAAGCTATAGAGTCAAACATGAAAGTTAAAGAGATACACTCACTTACTAAATTGTTGGATGTATAACCATTGAGCTCCCACTATTAGGTCCAACCAAATCGCAAAAGGTAAGAGAAACCATGTATGCAGATGACTCTCCCACCAACCAACCTCTCATTCATCATGACTGAGAGCCCACTGAGCCCTCAATCTACTACATATCACAACTTCTAATCCTTTCATATCAAGATTGCTTAATCAAAAAAGATGATCCACTCATTTCTCCATACTCATCAAATAGAATTCTTCATGTCCATCCATGCAAAAAGCTCCATGCATAGGTTCGAATTGTCGTCAAGTCCTTGATCATGCAACTTTTAACATTTTATCGATTTAGCTTTTTTTCTTTTTTTTTTCTTTAGTAACTTCTCTTATTTTTGCCTTTTCATCTTTTATAATTTTTATTGTCATATTATCATTTACTATTATCCCTTTTTAATTTAATAATTATTATCTATTTATTATTTTAAGATCATTTATTTATTTTCTTGATGTAGTATTTATCACTTATTACTAATTTAATGAAATAATACAAGGCATTACATACTCCCCCCCTTAAAGGAATTTTGGCCCAAAGTTAACTTTAATCATGTTACTTAAATGTTTTTACTTTCTCTCGGAATCTTCCACATCACCCTCTGTTGTGACTAGTACAAGAGCCACCCAAGTGACCATAATAGGCATCAAAAGTCCACATCACAACTCTAGGGAAGAGCGAGTACAACTCTAGCCCTCTTTCCAAATTTTGGTATTAGATTTAAATCCTACTGGCCTAACCAGCGCTCCAAGGCTCAATACCCCATCTATATAAGCAAGCATCTAGTCTAGTTCACTAATCACATACTCCAAACATCTCAAAAGGGTAACCTAAACTTCCTTCTCAACTCCTACCAGGTACCGAGCCCCAAGCTTCAAAATCCAACCAAACAACTCCACTGACAACTATTATTCCATCCCTTCTTCTAGAATTTGGCATCACAACTCCAATACAAGGTTCTTCAGCCTTCTCAAGATGATCCCATGTTCCATCGAGAATTATACAAGGCAAAATGACCACTAGCATATATTTTTTCATTGAGTTTGTCGCCAGCCCATAAGGCATTACTTTGTAGATATTCTCCTTCGTAGGTATGGAATCCCACGAGATCATTGAATTAATCAACCCTCTCAGTACACTAGTGAATTTCTTGTCGATCAATACCTCACAACATGCAAGTAGTGCATTAGTTATAATCACAACGTCACCATCTCATAGAAAATAATCCACATGCTAATTGTCACATGTCGCCATGAAAAAACAACATTGTTGCCATCACAATGATCCCATGTTCCATCGAGAATTATACAAGGCAAAATGACCACTAGCATATATTTGTTCATTGAGTTTGTCTCCATCCCATAAGGCATTACTTTGTAGACATTCTCCTTCGTAGGTATGGGCTCCCACGGGATCATTGAATTAATCAACCCTCTCAGCACATTAGTGAATTTCCTATCAATCAATACCTCACAACATGCAAGTAGTGCATTGGTTATAATCACAATGTCACCATCTCATAGAAAAGAATCCACATAATAATTGTCACATGTCGCCATGAGAACACAACATTATTGTGTGATGATCCCATGTTCCATCGAGAATTATATAAGGCAAAATGACCACTAGCATGTATTTGTTCATTGAGTTTGTCGCCAACCCATAAGGCATTACTTTGTAGATTGTAACATTCCCGACCACCCACAGGTCGGGGTACACTACCTTCAAGTCAACCCTTGGACTTATTTCTCTTATCGATACCTTTCTAAATTAATACAGACGCATAAAAGAAAAGATCTAATGACATGCACATCAATAACCAAAAAGCATGCATATTCTAAAGATTCAGTTAAACGATAAATAAATACACAATGGAATACATTCATATACAGATAAATAATACCATAACAGAGAGAACTTATCTTTATAAAAGAAGACACCAACTGGCTACAGATCAAGGACGTTCCACCCAACCGTAGACACTACTGCTCCAAATATCAACGACAGTGTCACCCCCGAGCCAGGGCTATGACAAAGACGGTTCCACATTGTTACTTGGCTTCCCGAACTAGCCAACACTCAATCTCTCATAGGATTTCCCATCACTCACAACAATTCAAGTACCCATCTCTCTTATACCCAACTTACACCACCCAAGAGAATGGACCTCCACCCTTCTCTGCCACGTAGTCCCTTACGCAATCCTTCTCCTTCTAGGGCTCCAATGCAATTGGTCCAGAATCTCCATGTTGGAACTCTCAGGACTCGCAGTTGTGAACAAATATGGACATAGTCCAACACATCTCAGACGTGCAAGCCTCAAGTCAGGGTTGGATTACACCAACGACCTCTACAACCAATGATACCATGGCTGCTCTTCAACAATTCGTTCCCCTTTCCCAAGCCAAGACATGGATGAGGAAGATGAATGGGTGTTGAAAATCAATGGAGTGATATATCCACCCAAGGTGTGAAACAATGAACAATCAGTGAATGAATGCACGAGGGAAATAATGGAATGAAAGAATAAGTGAAGGAGCGAACGAGCCAACCTCCCAATCAGACCAGGGACAGGTTTAAGTATATTCGTGGGGAATCAAGAACCTCTTGGCCTCCCCACAAAGATCACATAACTGATCCACTCCCTTTGACAAAAAGGGTAATTAAAATAGGAATGAAAATTTATCCCCTCAAGCCCCCTCTCTTGTGGAAACATAGTCCCCTGTAACTCTTGTCCTTGTCCATCTAGCAACCAATGATGTATTTATTATTAATAATGATCAAAACATTACATTTCTTGGGGACACTTGTATTTTAATAATTGTTTGGGCACTCTAGCCTCTCATCATTGTAACAATACATTATTTAAAATGGGGGCTCAAAACCTGGGGTGTTACATCCCCTCCCCCTTATTTTGGCACTGTCCTCGGTGCATTTACAAAATAGAGATCAAAATCTCAATTTTTTTTCAAAAAGTTGTGAGTACTCTACCCGCATGGAATCTTCATGCTCCCAGGTAGCATCTTCAGGACCATAGCAGGTCCACTAAACTTTTACCAGCTCTATAACTTGATTCTGGAGAATTTTGACCTTTCTATCCAATACCCGCACTAGCTGAACCTGAAAATCTCCCTCTGTCTCTACCTGAATCATATGCCAATCAATAACATGGTTAGGATCATGTACATATTTCTTTAGTAAAGAGACATGAAAATCATTATGCACATTCATGGAAGCAGGCAATGCAAGCATGTATTCAATTGGCCCTATTCTGTCCAATATTTCAAATGGACCACAGAATCTGGTTGCAAGCTTTGCACAACTACCCAATTTCAAGGAGCTTTTCATGGGCTTCACTTTCAAAAGCACATGCTCCCCTACTTTAAATTCTCTAGCTGTCATGTTCTTATCTGCATAAACTTTTTGTCTGTCCTGAGCTGCCTTCAAATTCTGCTTGATCTTAACCATTCAGTCTTCCATATCCTTGAACAACTTTGGCCCAAGTACCACTCTATCTGCTGGGTTGTCCCAACCCACTGGAGTATTTCATTTCCTACCATACAAGGCTTCAAATGGGCTCATTCTCAATGAAGCTTGATACCCTCTATTATATGCAAACTCAACCAAGTGTAAGTAATCTTCCCACTTATATGGCTTATCCATCACATACGCATATCTTCAATTACTTGGTTGACCCTCTTTGTTTTTCCATCTGATTGGGGATGGTATGATGTGATAAAGTTTATATTTGTACCAAATCCGTTAAACAATCCCCTCCAAAAATTGGAGGTAAACTTTGTATCTCTATCTGAGACAATTGTCGTAGGTATCCCATGCAACCTAGCAATCTTCCTCATGTAAATTTATGCAATATTAGCCATTGTATGTGATGTTTTTAGAGGAACAAAATGAGCAACCTTTGTTAATTTGTCAACCACCACCATGATTGAATCATGTTGCCTTGTTGTTCTGGGTAATTTAGTTACGAAATCGATGGTTATCACCTCCCATTTCTTCTCTGGGATTGGTAATGGCTGCAACAAACCTGTTGGGTGCCTATGCTCAGCCGTCACCTTCTAACATTCCATACATCGAGCGATGTAATCAACAACATCCTTTTTCATTCTCGGCCAAAAGAATTGGCTTCTTACTGTTGTAATCGTTTTTTGATAACCGGGATGTCCAACATAAGGAACATCATGCATTTCCTTCAATATCAAATTCCACAGTTCTCCAGAACTAGGAACATAGATTCTATTCTTATGCACGAGTAATCCATCTTCATTTATCTCATACTCCTTTATTTTTTGTTGTACATCTCCTTGTTGTAATCTTTCCTTTACCTGTAGGTAATGTTGATCTGTAACAAGATCATCTAAAATTCTACTCTTCAATTCTAACTGATGCATACTGATAGCAACAACATGCATGAGATGCACTCTTCTACTAAGTGCATCAACAACTTTATTCTCTTTTCCTTTGATGTGCTTGATATCGAGGTCATATTCACTTAAAAATTCCATCCATCTTGTTTTCCTGGCATTCAAGGTTGGTTGTTCGAAAAGATACTTCAGGCCAATGTGGTCTGTCCTTAATTCAAATCTCTTCCCCATGAGATAGTGCCTCCACATACGCAAGGCATGGACAATGGAAACAAGCTCAAAGTCATGTGTGACATAGTTGCTCTCATGTTCCTTAAGATTTCTAGACTCATAACCAATGACATGTCCATTTTGCACGAGGAATCCACCAAGTCCTTCCTTACATGCATTTGTACATACCACAAAACTTTCATTTGGGTCAGCAATATTCAACACAGGTGCACTAGTAAGTAATTCCTTCAACAGATTAAAATTCTCTTCACACTTAGGTGTCCATTCAAATTTAGTTCCCTTCTTTTGCAAAGAAGTGATGGGATGAGAAATCTTAAAGAACCCTACTATGAACCTTCTATAGTAACCAACTAATCCCATACAAGATATGACTTCTGACACATTTATGGGTGTTGGCCATCCTCTAATGGCTTCAATCTTCTCTGGATCTACTGTTATGCCCTTCTCTGAAATAATGTGTCCCAAGTAATGGATCTGCTTTTGATAAAAAGAACACTTACTCAACTTGGCATACAACTGATGTTCTCTCAACACTTGCAATACTAGTCTTAAGTGATGTTCATTCTCCCCTTCAGACTTAGAATAGATAAGTATGTCATCCAAGAACACTTTGACAAACTTATCCAAATAATTTTTGAATATGCCATTCATTAAGCACATAAAGACAACTGGTGCATTGGTCAACCCAAATGGCACCACTACAAATTCATAATGCCCATACCTAGTTCTAAAGGTTGTCTTATGAATGTCCTCTTCCTTGATCCTTAGTTGATGGTGTCCTGACCTCAGGTCAATCTTTAAAAATATCTTTGCTCATCTTAGCTGATCAAAGAGGTCATCAATTCTAGGTAGAGGATACTTATTCTTTATAGTATACTTGTTCAGTTGTCGAAAGTCAATACACAGCCTCAAGGTTCCATCCTTCTTTTTGACAAAAAGTATTGGTGCTCCCCAAGGTGAAACACTTGGACGTATGTACCCTTTCTTCA
>JZKD02S1140947.1:94306-109793 GCA_000966675.3 Picea glauca | reverse complement strand
AATGGCCCCGGAAGTTAAAACCTGCTAAAAATAGTAAATTGCCAAAATTGCCAGAAAACTGTTTTGAGCCAGTCGGAAAAGGTGGGTGGCCACCGATATCCACCTGGATCAAGTACCCAACTCTCTTCTACCTAGCTTGCACCACCCAAGAGAATGGATCTCCACCCTTCTCTGCCACATAGTCCCTTGGGTAGTCCTTCTCCTTCTAGGGCTCCAACGCAACTGGTCCAGAATCTCCATGTTGGAACTCTCAGGACTCATAGCTGTGAACAAAGCTGGACATAGGACAACGCATCTCAGACATGCAGGCCTCAATTCAGGGCTGGATTACACCAGCGATCGATACAACCAATGATACCATGGCTGCTCTTCGGTAATTCGTTCTCCTTTCCAAAGCTAAGACACAGATGAGGAAGATGAATGGGTGACGAAAATGAATGGAGTGAGATCTCCACCCAAGGTGCAAAACAATGAATAATCAATGAATGAATGCATGAGGGAAAGAATGGAATGAAATAAGAAGTGAAGGAGTGAACGAGCCAACCCCCCAATCAGACTAGGGATGGGTTTAAGTATTTTCGTGGGGAATCAAGAACCTCCTTGCCTCCCCAAGAAGTTCACGTAATTGATCCACTCCCTTAGACAAAAAGAGTAATTAAAATAGGAATGAACATTTAGCCCCTCAAGCCCCCTCTCTTGTGGAATCATAGCCCTCTATAACTCTAGTCCTTGTTCGTCTAGAAGCCAACGATGTATTTATTATTAATAATGATAAACAAATTACATTTCTTGGGCACATCGACCTTTTAATAATTGTTTGGGCACTTTGGACTCTCAACATTGTAACAATACATTATTTAAAATGGGGGCTCAAAACCCGGGGTGTTATAGTCATCAAATTTAAAGCTGTATTAGATTTAAATCCTACTGGCCTAACTAGGGCTCCAAGGCCTGAGACCTCAACTACCTAAGCAAGCATCTGGTCTAGTTCACTAATCACATACTCCAGACATCTCAAAAGGGTAACCTAAACTTCCTTCTCAACTCCTACTAAGTATCGAGCCCCAAGCTTTGAAATCCAACCAAACAACTCCACTGACAACTATTATTCCATCCCTTCTTCTAGAATTTGGCATCACAACTCCAATACAAGGTTCTTCAGCCTTCTCGAGATAATCCCATGTTCTATTGAGAATTATACAAGGCAAAATGACCACTAGCATATATTTGTTCATTGAGTTTTTCGCCAGCCCATAAGGCATTACTTTGTAGATATTCTCCTTTGTAGGTATGGGCTCCCACGGGATCATTGAATTAATCAACCCTCTCAGCACACTAGTGAATTTCCTGTCAATCAGTACCTCACAACATGCAAGTAGTGCATTAGTTTTAATCACAACGCCACCATCTCATAGAAAAGAATCCACATGCTAATTGTCACATGTCACCATGAGAAAACAACATTGTTGTCATCACAATGATCCCATGTTCCATCGAGAATTATACAAGGCAAAATGACCACTAGCATATATTTTTGTTTTTAGATTTATGTGGTGAGTATTTTCGAAGTTGTTTGTCGGATAATCCACAATTGGTGTCATTTTTTGTCAACGTTTCGAATCCGAATCTGGATTCATCATCAGGACTAATCGTCATATATTTGTTCATCAACATATATTTGTTCATTGAGTTTGTCACCAGCCCATAAGGCATTACTTTGTAGATATTCTCCTTCATAGGTATGGGCTCCCACGGGATCATTGAATTAATAAACCCTCTCAACACACTAGTGAATTTCCTGTCAATCAGTACTTCACAACATGCAAGTAGTGCATTAGTTATAATCACAACGTCACCATCTCATAGAAAAGAATCCACATGCTAATTGTCACATGTCGCCATGAGAAAAAAAGATTGTTGTCATAAAAAAATATTGAATAGTAAGGCACCACATGCTCATGCATGACATGATAAAACATCTCATTTTAAAAATTTCATGCAATTACATCATGCCATCACATCATGAGATATTATTTTAAGAAATATAACCTCAACACATCTTTATCAAACATATAACATTTCATCAACATAATTAAGTGGAACCACATGTTAACATAACATCATATGTAAGTACCAAAAGGTTAATAAGATATCATAACATATTGAATATGATCATCATCTCAACACTTAGTGCATGCAGAGCAATAAGACATCATGGACATTCATATCATGATTCATTTGCAAAAACAACTCCCTAACCTACATGGATTTACATGTTATGAATACCAACTATCACATCCAATGCAAGAAATATCATCAAACATCTGTCTAGGATCTGTTATTGGTTAAGTTTGTCAGCCTGGGTTGGATCATCAATACTATGAGTGTATGTGTTCATCGAGATAACAATTTTTTTTTATTGCCATTTCTTCTTCTTACATCAAGAAGGTTGACAATTTACGGGGTATGTATAGTCACCCTATCAATGTGATAAAGTTTTCATATATTTTCATTGTTTGAATACACTATTAAACTTTTGGGTAATCCCCCATCATCTAGAGTTGTAATCTTTATTCATGTATTCTTTCCCACGCAACGAAATTCGGTGAATTTCAACACTAAGCTATTATTGGGCTTACTAGCATGCCTTAAATCATTGATATTTAAATTCTTGGTTTTGTACATCTTTTGATTGTTACCCAAGGTTCTTACGTCACTTTACATAATTCTCTTATTCATTCAAGGACTTTTATACCCAATAGCATGCAAGGAATAGGTAATCATTATTTAAGATTTCTATTGTGCTTAATCCACCTGCATGAAGGAATGGTTAAGCCATGGCGATATATCCCTCACAAGTAGTTGTGGTTGTTTACCCTCATAAGGATTAGATCACCTAATCCAAATACATAGCTAACCATTGACATACAAGCTTCTTACTCTTTATGCTAGGTGTTTTTTCGTCAATCTGTAAGACTCAACCTATTACATAGTCTATTTCCTTGTATTTGAAGGTCTATAAACTGAAAAGTAGGCAATTGTTATACTTAGACTTGTAACCCCTTATAGCATTTTCCTCATCTACAATTTGTCATTTCTAACCAGTTAGGAGTGCTCTAGATTAAAATCCCCAATCTTGACACCTTAGCATCCATGTGGATCTCGGTGGCCATCCACCTTTTCCATTGAATCAAAGTTTTTGATCCTATAGTTTTGATAAACCATGTTATTCACCCTTTTGATGGGGAATGTAATGCAATGCCATCTCCATTTGTTAATTGCAACCATGATGTAATGATTGCCTAGTGGTCTCATGTACATTCCTACAACATCAATGCATTGAATCCCATTAGAAATTCGTAGTTACGCAAGCATGGGCTAGAGTAGTACTGGGATGGGTGACCTCCCAAAAAGTCCTATTTTTTTACATGCCAATGGAATTTTGTAAACTTATACCAATTTATCCTACATGCATCATGGGAATTATTCTCCTCTCACTCTCTCATATATAATCGAGGTGAAGGAGGTCCTTTGAGCATGTAATGGAATGTCATGTAATACTTATTATGAATGAGAGTAGCTAACATCTGTTTCTTTTTAGAGTTTAAGCTACCACCATTCTAGCCAGTTTGTGTTCTACAATATTCTGTTATTCATTAATAGAAGTTGAGTTCACTGTATTGTTGTGTTCTTTGCTATACTTTTGTTTGTATCTCATTTCATTTTCAATATAATCTAAATCACCTTAAATTAATACAAGTCATGTGCCTTAATCATCATTTAAGTTGCTCCATCCATTGTTAGAACTTTCCACTTGGGAAAGACACCCCTTCACTATCGTTAAATAAAATTTCCTTTGGATTTATTACCTTTTCATAGTTCCCCTAGCACTTCAATGCTATCCATTAGGTATACATCTTATGGGAGTTGTGTGAGCTTTAATTAACTACTCCAATCCTAAATTTTTCATATTGTTGTTATTCAAATTTGGCACCTTGCTCAGCTGTCATTAATCTTTGACTGGCTAGGAGAATACCACCTTTATGCTAAGGTGTTTACCCCTTTATACTTACAAAATTTTCATAATTTCCAACTAGTCTACTTCGTTTCCATCTGACATGCATTCATGGATTTTCACCTCTTTAATCTAATGTCACCATACTTTCTACAGTTCTTTAAAATGTCCTATGCCATTATCCCAACTATTTAGCTCAATTAGTGAATTGACAACACTTGCTTCCCGAAATGCATCATCCTTATTTAGACCTTGTAGTGATTATTATCATGTCTCCTATTGAGGAACACTTCTATGATTCAACGACAATTTTTAAAATAGTTACTTATTCATAGGATACCTCCAAAGTGATAAGCTACCTCCTCATGACAAATAAAAAATATTTCATCATAGGATAGGCTATTACTCTTGTTTTTACTACAAAATACACACATCCTTCATTTGTGAAACTTTCACTCAACTCAACTTATCATCTTTGTAAAGTATCTATCTAGTACTCTCTCTTTTTTTCATCTCATATTTCCAAGTTGGTTATGGTTACCATTAGTTATTTCCATTAGAAAAAAAAAAAGTTCTTTTTCCTCCCTTCCTCCATAAGGTAACTTCATGGAATGCTTAATAACTCAGATATATACCACTGACTTTGGGGATCAAAAATTGAAAATTTTGCTTCATTCCTTATAATACTTGTTTGTGTATACTTATATTTCCATCCTCTCAATCTACTATTAGTTAACTATTATTCCAGATGCAGTTGCATACTCTCTTAAGGTATATACACATTGCTTCCAATTTTGACTTCATTTGATATGTGTTATTGGGGATTGTACTACGATCTTCTCAAATTGGTCAATTAGATTTTCCCCACATTTATGTTTGCATAGCTAATATCTTCTTACTTCCTTAGTTTACCTAGTCCAGTTTAACTTATTATGTGATCGTATAACACTTCATATCTGATGGCCTCTTTTTAATGTCTATATCTAAGCCTCTGAGTCTATACTATCAAGCATAAGGGAAATACTTAATATGCCTCTTGCTTCTTTTGTATGTCAACAACAAAATTTCATTACCATATTACTTAACTACATGTGCCATTGTGCTATAGGAAGTGTATCCAAGGTTTCCATGGTCTCTTTTAGACTAATTATAAGTTTCTTTAGCTTCCTTGATGTATGTAATTTCCTATCACTGTCTTTAAGGTTTTATTGTGAATGTGTGGTTATTCATATTCTCATTTTGGGTCTAGCATACCTATGCAAAGAGAAAAGTAATGCTTACCTTCTAAGGGCATAAACAACATGTGATTTACAATTTCTTAGATCCTACACTTCCTATCAAATGTTTTGAAACCATTTAAGTGTATCTTATGACTTTTGGGATTTCAAGTCCAAACATCAAGTTTCATGGTACGAGTTTTAGGGATCAACCATGCATATTACAATCATCCATGCATATTACAATCATCCATGCATATTAATAATAAGCCATGCATTTGCATGTGCATACTCTATTTCATTTCTTAAGATTAATACGAAAACATAGAAGTGGGGAGAAGAATAGATGATGCATCTTATAGAGGTCCAGGGAGATAAGTGTTAAATCTTCCTTCCTCGGGCATCACTAATTCTAATGCACTCCACCTAGGGTTTCCGTACTTTCATGTGTTGACTCAGGCATGTACCAGGTCATGTGTATTGCACCTAGAGTAGTCATGAGGATGTCCTTGACACCTCTGGTAGCTCATCAAGTTATGCCTTGACGATAGGTGGTCCAAGTATTGGAAAGCTTCACTTAATATCTTATAACTCCAAACAAGACTTGAGTATCCTTATAACTGTCACTAATCATATCCCAAAATATACCATATCCCTGGGATGGCTCCGCAAATGCTCCAAGAGAGTAGGGGTGCATGATCTTGCACTCTAGATGATACAATGAGATATCCTCATAATGTTGTTTCCGCTGACACTGATAGTGCATGCATATGCTAAAATAAAACTAGATGCAACTTTAAACAAAGATCCATAATTGAAATAATTATATTTAAAACAACAACTTATTCTCACTAATTAACTCTAAGTGAACATAGAAAAACATGGAATGAATCTAGACAAAAATTGCACTATTTTTTTCAAGTTGTTTAGTTAATCGTGTTACCTTTATTCTCCTCTTGAAAGGCAATGTCCTTAGAGCAAAGTCAACAAATAATCCCTTCATTGTGCTTTAAACTACACATATTTCAAATAATCAACATGCTTTCATCTTATAAAATTCCAATAATTCACATCTTATTATTGCTAAATTTACTTACTTGTTATACCTTATTTGACTTAATCACGAGATTATTTTCTAGAAAGCAATATATGAAATAAAAAGATCAACCACAAAAAATTAAAACATAGCCAACACTTTAAAAACACAATCCCTTATAGACATATTTAATTTTTTTTCTTAACCTACTTTTATTTTCTTTTGAATTAAAACCACCATTGCTATTTTAATTCCAAAAATTATATAATTTTAATTTTCTAAAATATTATTTTAATATAATATCATATATTTTACTTTAAAGCTACTCTTCATCCTCTATAGATTTAATTTCAAATAAATACCTCTCCCATATTATTAACAAACACTTAACATATATTATTTTTTGATGTAGGGTGAATACTTCATAACATACGATGGATCCTTCACTATTAGAAGGTGACTAGTGGATGCTCCTCCCAATACACGTGAACTTCAGAGCAGTGCCATTTTGGTTGTGGGGATATTTGGTTCGAATGGGATTCAAACCAGATTGAAACCACGAAAATGCTCGATGTGTAATAGTCTCGAGATCACATGGATATTACTAAAGACAAATAGCACTAATTCCCAAAGCAATTTCGAAACATTTGTGATAAGAGAAATAAAATAAAATACGACCGATCATAGAGGAAGAAGGTGCATCCGATTAAACCATGGGAACTAGAGAGAAAACTGTAATGTTGGGTTGAACCTCCCTTTTACAATAGCTTTGGCGTGTCTCCAATCCTTTGTCGAGCGAATGATAGTGAAATGGATCATTAGAAGCTTAAAACTAGTTTTGTGGTAGAGAAGATTTCCCATCAAAACCAGTTACCCAAAGAGAGAAGCCATGGATTGCACATTTCTTCGTATTGGCTACGGAAAATATGAATCAAGTAGCTAACTAAGTTTCCATGGTTGTATGCTTATCCCCATCAAATAACATAGAGAGTTGGCCTGCAAACCTCATTTCATTAAAATTTCTAAAAGTGAAATAAAGCATCGTTCATGGAGAAACCCCAGTTGTGAACCAAGCGCCTAGAAAATGGTAAAAATTCAATGAGTACAGTGCACTTCGAGGGGGAAACCTCCTTTTACAATATATCCAATTCACAAGACAATATATGATGATCCTAAGACTATGTCTCCTTGGTATATATATATCAGAGACAAAGGGTACAATTATAATGAAAGGGTACAATGAAAGGTCCTCGAAGACTTACCAAGATAACAAATAAACTAATAATGAAAGCATATTAGGGCCTTAACATAGCCCCC
Source organism: Picea glauca (assembly GCA_000966675.3). Taxonomy (NCBI): domain Eukaryota; kingdom Viridiplantae; phylum Streptophyta; class Pinopsida; order Pinales; family Pinaceae; genus Picea; species Picea glauca. Next base: position 102,208 of record JZKD02S1140947.1, on the reverse strand, counting down.
CTGTTTAAAAAGGCATTGCCCTCAAAGCTTGTAATTGGGGGTGTTTTTTCACAAACCACTCATTTTACCATGCAACTTCTTCCAGAGGCATATTCTTCCACTTGATTAGGTACTCTATAATGGTTCTATTCCGAAGAGATAGAGAAAGTTGATATATAACATTTTTCTTCTTCAATAAACAACTTCCCTTCTTCATCTAATTCTTGAAGTTTTATTTCTACTATCATAGTTTGTCCCAAAACCTTTTTTAGGCAAGATAAATGAAAAACCTTTTGAATGTGGGAAGAAGGAAAATCTAACTGATACACCACTTGTCCAATCCTGCAAATAATATTGTAGGGTCCATAAAGTTATGGAGCTAATCTATTATTCTTCTTTTGTTTGAGTGTGGATTGCTTATAAGGTTGTAGTCTCAAAAATACCCAATCACCGTCCTCAAATTGTCTTTCACTTCGATGTTGATCTACTCATTGTTTCATCTTGTTTTGTGCCATTTGAAGATTTTCCTTAAAAATCATAAAAGTTTCTTTAGTCTTCTCCATATGTGACTCCATTTCTTGTACTTTGGACTTATCTTGCAACAAGTATGGGATACTAGGATTTGGATATCCATAAAGGGCCTCAAATGGGGACATTTTAATAGATGTTTGATAGGTAGTATTATACCACCATTCTGCTAGATGAAGCCACTTCATCCATTGAGATTGCTTGTTTGAAGAATAACACCGTAGATAACTCTCTAAACATGTATTAACTACTTTTGTTTGACCATCTATTTGTGGATGATATGTTGAACTCATATCTAGTGTTTTTCCACTCATCTTCCATAATTCTTTCCAAAAATTTCCGGTAAATTTTGGATCTTTATCACTTACTATTACTTTAGGAAGACCATGAAGTCTGTGACTTTCCTTGATTAACACTTTTGACATTTGGTTTACTGTATGTGTACTTTGAGCTCCGCAAAAAAATGAATATTTTGCGAGTCTATCAACAACCACAAAAATGACATCCTTACCTTATGATTTTTGTAACCCTGTAATGAAATCCATTGATATCTCTTCCCATCTTTGATTAGGCATGTGTAATGGTTGAAGTAACCATGGATATTTTACTGTCTCTCCTTTATTTTTTTGGCAAAGCCGACATTCTCTTACAATTGTTTTAATATCTTTCTTCATTCCCTCCCAAAAGAAATCATTTTTGAACATTTCATATGTTTTAAGGAATCTTGCATGTCATGCCATCAGAGACTCATGTGACTCCCTTAATATTTGTTGCTTTAAATTTGATTGAGGGCATATAAATATTTTACCCTTGTACCAAAGTATATCTCCCTTCCACATCCAATGTTCCATAGAGTTCATCCCTTCCTTTATATATTGTGTTTTATATTTAGTATTGTTGTCACTTTTCCATTCATGGTGAGCTTCTTCCGGCCACATGGGAATAGAAGTTGTAATAGAATATAAGCTTGCGGCTTCTTCTATTCTAGAAAGAGCATTTGGTACTACATTGTCCTTCCCCTTTTTCTAAATTATTTTAAAATCAAACCCTTGCATTTTTGTTACCCATTTTTGTTGCTCTTCTGATGACAATCTTTTCAACAAAAAGTACTTTAGGCTATCATGATTTGTCTTGACTTTAAAGTTCCTCAAAATGAGATATTGTCACCATTTTTGAATGCATGTAAAATTGCTTCGATTTCTTTTTCATATGTAGATTCCACCAATTATTATCCCTTGAATAGTTTGCTTTCAAAACCCAATGTCTCCCTTCTCTTGTCAATCTTGCTCCAATTCTTGGTCCTGATGCATCATATTCTTCTATGAATGTTTTACCAAAATCAGTTGTTGCCAATATTGGTGTAGAAGACATGGCATCCTTTAAGAGAGAGAATGTTAAAGTAGACTTATCATTCCATACAAAGGAAAATTTTCTACAAGAGAGATGTGAGTGGGCCTTCAATACATGCATAATTCTCAACAAATTTCCGATAATATCCCATAAGACCCAAAAATCCTCTAAGACTCTTGATGTTCTTGGGAGTAGGCCATTTTGTAATAGCTTAGATCTTTCGAGGGTCCACTTTTACCCCTTCCCTTGAAACAATATGACCCAAATATTCTACTAATTGTTTCCTAAAAGAACATTTGGATCTTTTTACATATAATTGATCATTCTCAGGAATTTATAGGACTTGATCCACATGTTTAATGTGGTCTTCCGATGATTTATATAGATAAGTATATCATCAAAGAAAACCAACCCAAACTTTCTAAGATGGGTTCGTAATTTTTTGTTCACAAGGATTTGAAAATTTGAAGGAACATTAGTCAACCCAAAAGGCATGACCGAGAATTCATAGTCCCCATCGTGAGTTTTAAAAGCTATTTTGGGAATGTCATATTTTCTTAATCTGATCTAGTGGTATCCTAATTTGAGATCTAGCTTTGCAAAATAAGCCACTCCATGAAGCTCATCTAATAATTCAACAATATTTGGAATAGGGAATTTATCCTTTTATGGGGACTTTGTTTAGATTCCCATAATCAAGACACATCCTCCAAGAATTATATTTCTTCTCACCATTAGTACTAGAGCTAAAAATAAATTCCTACTTGGTTGAATAATATCTGAATCCAACATGTCTTGTACTATTTTATCAATCTCCCCCTTTTGTTGATGAGAATATACACAGGGCCTTTTATTAGGAGGAGTACTTCCAACTATTAGTTTGATTTGATGTTCATGATCTCTAGACAGAGGTATAACTTTATGAATTTCTTGGAAGACCCCATAGTGTTTTTCCAAGGTGCATCTTAATTCCTCTGGGTTATTTCCATCTTTCTGCTTCACTTCCATAAACTAAAGTTTAACCACCACTCCGTTACTACCCTTTTTTAGGAGTTTTTCCACTATATGAGAATGGCATACATTGGGCTTTCCATATTATATTCTCCCATGCTTAGTTTAATGTTGTGGAATTTCCACACACAATCAATACTCCCTCCATTAGTAACCAAAATTGAAAAATTGTCACTGGATTTACAAAATAATTGAGTCCCTCTGCTAATATTTTATCAATGAAGTTATGGGTACAACCCGAATCAATGAGCATTATAACCTTTTGCTTCTTAATGTAACCTACAATCTTTGGGGTTTGAGGTGCTGACAACCCTGCCAATGCATGAATAAATATTTCACACATGTCTGAATCAATGTTGTGCACAATTTCGACCTATATTTCCTGCTCTTTTAAGTTGACAAATTCTTCCTCATTTCTTTGTTTAGATGCCTCCACTTTCTCTTCATCATTATTTACCAAGGTGAACAATTTTTCTTATTGACGTTTATGCCCTTTTGACCATTTTTTGTTACAACCAAAGCATAATCATTTTGTTGTTCTTTCCTCCATTTCCTTTTATGCTATTCGAGTATATTGAGGTAAGGTTATCTTGTGAACCCCAAAACGATCTCGGCTTCCTTCATACGCTACAATGGTAGACTTATGTGTAGCCTTATTCTTGGCTTGAATACGACGACCAAATTGCATAGCTTCCATAATATTTTCAAGATGTTTTAGGAAAAACTTGTGTTTAGTGTCTTCTTTTATTCCACCTAAGTAAGCTTCCAACAAATGTTCATCACTTATGTTATCCACCCTTGTAGTCAATACCTAAAATTTTGAATTGTAATCTTCAATATCACCCAAGTGCTTGATTCTTGTCAATTGACTAAAGTAGTCTTGCTCCCGAACATTCCCACATTGTGCTTCTAAGTCTGTTTTAAATAAACCCCAAGTATAAGGATAAGAACGGGGCTTCCTTTTAACTACCCATTGATACCATTGATACGGTTTATCTCAAAGTTCAAAGTTGCTACGTGAATCCCTTGCTTATCGTCCATAATATTATGCAGTTCAAAATATTGCTCTATTTGGTTCACCCTAGTAAAGATCTTTTTTTCATCATTTTTTTTTAATTCAACCTTTGGAAGGTTCGCTCCTTTTGGAGTCCATCCACAAGTAACTCCATTATTGGAGTTAAATCCCCCTGGAAAATTCTTATTATTGGAAAGTTGTTTGAACCTGAATACCACCTTTATTTTCATGAGTCCCTTCATACACCTTATCCATTTTAGGGAGCCTCCCATTTAAGGTTTCTTAAATCTTTTGTTCCATTTGATCCAACTTTTCCAACATATTTTGTTCCAACTGTTCTACCTTTATTTCTATTTATGTATGACCTATCATTCAATTCGTTCATTTGACTATCCAATCTGGATAGTTGGTTTTGTTTCTCCTAATTTTCTTCATGAATCATGGAGGATATTTCTAGAGGTTTGATTTGTGAATTAAATTTTGGATCTTTCTTTGGAGCAAGGGGAAAAAGTTACAGGGTCTTAAGGATAGGCGAGTGTCAGGTTTTATAGCTCTTTGATATATGTACAGGGTCCAACAATAATACTCTGCCCAATATCTCAGGGCACTAACTAAGGAGGCTCAACCGTGTCCTTAAATGCACTACCTGACTACTTAGGTACTAGAGAGTGGTCTCCCCGAGTGTTGTTCTCGGTGTACTATTGCAACAAGACGATTAAATAAGTTATCTAAGGATGGTTTCACATATACCTAAGGGACTTCCTATATACCCAAAGGTACGTGTAAGTGATATTCCATCTATAGGTACTGTCTAATGTGATACTTCTCGAAGGGGTACCAATAGGGGTTACAGGGGTTCCAAATAGGCAAAACAATGTGTTTCCAACAACGATAAACCAAGAGTATTTCAAATGTCTATTTTTACCCAACCGTAGTTTTACCTGCTTAACAACAGATCTTGTGTTATTTAAAGATGTTGGAACACGTCTCTATTTATTTTTTTAAACGAGGTTTCTGACCACGAAAAAGCTCTTAAAATCACTAGAAAGTAACTTGTCCAAAACCCCTAAATTCCATAACAAATATATCATAAAATATAATGAATTGAAATCTGAAAAAATTTCCACATGTACTTCACTATGTCAACTCAGGATTGTGAAAATTTTAGAGTCTGAAACTTGACTGAAAAAAATTACAACGAAAATGCCAATATAAGTAATTTCAGGATTAGTCACAAACCTTGTCTTCCATGGACTATATCTTTGAAAGGATAGTGAACCAGAGACTGAAATGTTTACCACCTATATTATGTCATCTCTCCTAAGTCTCCGAAAAATTTCATTGTCTGAAACTTCCCATAAAAAAGTTACAGTGAAAATTCCAAGATGACTCATTTAAAACTAATTTCAAGATGAGTCAAAAACCATATCTTGCATACACTATATCTCCAAAAGTACAATGAACTAGAACATAAAACTTTTACTAATGTATTGTGATATGCCTACCAAGTACCCTCCAATTTTTGTTGTCTGAAGCATCCCAGAAAAAATAAAAGTTACAACGAAAATGCCATGATGACTTGGTAGAAGCAGCAAAAACCTAGGATTAATGCTCTAATATCAAATGTTGTGAATCAAGCACCTAGAAAATGATTAAAAAAAACAATGAATACAGTCCACTGCGAGAGGGAAACCTCCTTTTATAATATATCCAATTCACAAGACAATATTTGATGATCCTAATATATATATATATATAGAAAAGGTATAATGAAAGGTTCTAGCCAACCCACCGATATAGAAAATAAACTAATAATGAATGCTTATCAGGGCCTTAACATAGGGCTAGTCGATTTTGTATGGTTTCGGGACAAACAAAAGAGATAGGGGCATCATTACGCCATCTTTTTAATTTAATATTTTTTTAAGGAGGGTGAGGTGGGTGCTAGGGACCTTGATTTAAAAAAAAAAAACTAAAAAAATTAAAATTATATTTTTTTTAGAAAACATGTTTCTCCCAATGTGTTTTTGTTTTTTACCCTATATTTTTTTCCCGGTTTTTTATGATTTTCTTTGCAAATGTTTAAGGTTTTAAGGTCATGGATTCAAAATTTTTGTAATTTTAAGCATGAAAAAGAGTGTTCCTAGTATCACCTCTTTTCAACTCGAGGGTTCCATTTTTTTTCTTCATGATTTTGTTTGCAACAATTTAGGGTTTTATGTGATTGTTAAAAAAATGTTGTAATTTCCCCAGATGGGGTGTCAGTGCAAGACAAATGGCGCACATATGGAATGTGGGTAGGCCAGTCAGGCAGGGAGCCATGTGATGAGCTCGTGCCAACGCCCGCCACCTCGACCCTGCATTAAATCGACTTTACGTCATTGCAGTAAATTTAATTGTGGTGCACCCGCCCATTACTAACTTATCTATGGATTCTCCGACTATATTTTCTTTTCTTCCTCGCTCGCAGACCGCCTCCCACACCCCTCCGATGCCCAGGCCTGATTCAGACTAGACTCTCATGGTGCTCACAACCCCTGCTCACCTCCAGGCTCTCTGAATTTGCCTGGTGCACTCAATCTTTGTCTGTCTTCAAACGATGAAACTCATGCTGCGTCAAAGAGGTCGGTCACAAAGGGGCTCTCCATGGCATCCTCCCTAGCCCCAGGCCTCTGTCTCTCCCCCTAGTTCGCCCTCCACTATTTCCTCACCGCCTCTCAAGTCCGAGCTAGCACCTCTCGCCTCCTCCACTTCGCCTGCCTCTCAGTTTGAATGCTTAGCTATTATTGACAGTTCGTCGGGATCTTCCTCACGATACCTGGCCATCCCACCGAATTCCAGAATCCTCGAGCCTCCCCATGCACCAGCAGCTGGCTCCTCAAGGCCTCGCAGGGGGGCGCCACCTCCTGTTCGAAGGGACGGAAACAACACGAACCCGTCTTCCGACTCCATCCTTGACTCGCAGTTGAAAGAAACCTTTACCATTATCTATGGTCTGGTCTTCGAACTCCGTCAGGGGATGGAGGACCTTCAATTCCGTTTGCAGATCACGGATGGAAAGATTTCGATCCTCCTTCAGATTATTTCCTCCTTTCAAGATGCTTTCTCCTCAAACCCAGTAGGCGAGGCCGCAACAGAAGAACCCCTTGCAGAGAACGACAAAGGAAATGCTCAGATGCAACGTTCAACAGAGATCATTGTGGAGCAGGTCGAGCATGAGAACGCAGAGATGGAGAAGGTTACAGGATAACATGTGCCATAGGACACTACACCAATCGCCAACAGGAACGAGAGCAACGTGGACACTGACATGCAGCTGGAGAGCAAAGGGACACTCGTCAAAGAGGAGCCTTGGCACGAGGCCATTCTTGCCACCTGGCCAGGTTACTCGCCAAGTGTTTGACCCCATAGGGGTTCTTTACTTTTAATAGTTTCTCCTTTTAGTTGCACTTTAGACAGCTTATTTGATTATATAAGACTGTTAGACTATCAATGCTATACTCACCCGGCTGGCTGAACTGGTTTCCCCTCTATTGGGGCAGTTCAGTAACTACAATACATTTACTATCTTGTTTTTGTACCTCTGGTATGGCTTTTTGAAGGCCCTTTATATATAAAACCTCTTACTTACAAAAAAAAAATGTTGTAATTTTAAGCCCCCTAAAAATGGTGTGACTAGTAGAACTTCTTTTTTAATTCAAGGGATGATTTTAATATCTTTGTTGCAATGGTATCGGTTGTCAAAGCCATTGTTTAAAATAAGTTGTAATTTTAACTTTTCCCAAAAAAGCGGTGCCACTAGTATCACAACTTTTCGATTCACAGTTTATTTCCATATGTTGGTTGTACCATTATCGATTTTTAAGGTCGTGTTTTCAAACAAGTTGTAATTTTAATCCCGACAAAAAAAAAATGTTGATTCTAGTAGCACCAATTTTCAATTTGGGGGTTGATTTTAATAATTTAGTTGCAACAATTCTAGTTGTTAATGCCATTGTTTCAATATAGTTGTAATTCCA
>JZKD02S1140947.1:41430-53888 GCA_000966675.3 Picea glauca | reverse complement strand
TGACCCCTTCCTGCAGGTCCATTTACAGCACATATTCATACTTATGAGTTTTTGCCATAGTCCTTGGCCAGTTCAGTTATATTTACAATCTGGGGGAAACAGGGTGTTACATGTTGCGAGTAAGAAACTAGTTCCAACAGTGGAACATACCTATGCTCAATGTAAGGAGGTGCATGCAGGATATGGACACTCAAGAGATTGTTTCCTCTTGGGGTATAGGGTGTCAAGCTAAAAAGGATATAAACAAGGCTTTGCTTGGTTGATGATGCAAACTGCTTAGGTGATAGGCTTATAATGTGAAAGCGAGAACCGACAATAAGCTCAATACTGCAAGTGAGAGAATGAGATGCATTTACAACTTAACTCCAAAGAATGTCCTTTTTCGTAAATTTAGTTCCCTAGGCTCGAAAAAGTATAAAACAATACCTAGGAGAACTCTTCTAGCCACTAGTGACTAGAGTATTCATTTTTTCAAAATTAGTCTACTTGGTCCGAAAAAGGGTTAAACTTACACCAAATAGACGTCCTTTCAAATCCAATTAATGAGTGTGAAAGAGACAAGTTCACTCGACAATCTTTTCACTTTTTGAGAGAGTCGGAAAAAATCTTAAACAAGACTCGTGAATGTTGTTCTAAGCAGCATATCAATGGGGAGGCCAGGGATCCCGTGCAAGACTTCTGTCAAAATTCAACAACTCACAGATAGCTGACACAATCTTGGGAAAACCCAAAATTTTCCAAGTCGAGGAGGATAAAATACTTGCCGAGGTTACCTTATCTACAATATATCGAAGAATGCCCCTTATCTGGAAGGGTGTAGAAGAAGGAATTTGAGGCTCTACAAGATCATTCCAATCAAAGGAAACCATCATGTGACTTGGAGGGAGCATACTCAAAGAGAGTGGAATGTTCCCTTATTCAGAAGGTACAGAACTAGAAATGCTAAGGACATGGTGGAAAGATGCATCAACCCCCACAAGAAGAGTGGGATTGACTGAATATTGCATCGGTAATGGCACTTCCTTAGACTTGTCACTCTCAAAGAGAAGAGTGGGATCGTCCGAAGATTGCATCGACACAATCAATTCTTCAACCGTTGGTTGAATAGGATACAAGACAACAAGGTCAATAGATGCATCACCCCCAAAAATAGGAGTGGTGTTGGTCGAAGATTGCATCGACAGGACCGATGGTTGAACAAGATGGGAGACAACATGGTCAAGAAACGCATCACCCCCAAAAATAAGAGTGGTGTCAGTCGAAGATTGCATCATCACAACCGTTGTATCAACCAAAGAAGGACTATAATGTTGGAAAACTAAAGACGAATTAGAGCCCGAAGGGCCCCTAGGCAAGGACCATGCTTCTTGTACCACAACAGTAGTAGGGAAAAAATGAGTAAGGTGATCTCCTTTGCAAAGCCTACAAAGGAACTTGGGCTTACATCTTATACGTCTAGGCTTTTCAATCATATGAATTCCCCCAGCATGACTTGAAGTTGTTGGTGACATGCTCCGAGCATGACTTGGAGAGGCTAGTAGCAAATCTCCAACATGACTTGCAGAGTTTGGTGATGAATGCCCAACATGACTAGTAGATATTGGCGACGAACCTTCAACTTGACTAGCAGAGGTTGATGATGAACCCCCAACATGACTAGTAGAGGTTGGTGATGGATCCCCAACATGACTAACAAAGGTTGGTGATGTATGTACAGTGTGACTAGCAGTGACTAGATTTGTGCCCCAAGCATGACTTGGAGTGGCTGGTTGCATGTCTTCAACATGACTTGTAGAAGTTTTTGACCTATCTCCAACATGACTAGGAGAGGTTGGTGATATAATGCTAGTATGGCTTGCAGTGATTGGAATTGTTCCCCCAACATGGCATGCAGCGGCTGGTTGTTGGTCTTCAACATGACTTGCAGAGGTTGTTGACCTATCTCCAACATGACTAGTAGAGGTTGGTGATATGATGTCAGTATGAATTGCAGTGACTGGACTTGTTCCCCCAACATTACATGCAACGGTTGGTTTTTGGTCTTCAACATGACTTGTAGAGGTTGTTGAACAATCTCCAACATGACTAACAAAGGTTGGTGATATAATGACATTATGGCTCACAGTGACTGGACTTGCGGCAATTGGTTGCGACATTTGAGACCAAGGTTCTGGGAAAGACTAGATTTGAGAAATTGCAAGCCATGAAGGGTTTTGATATACAGCATGGCCTTGTCTGGCAGGAAATTATCCTCCTCCAAACTGATTCATAAAGGGTTGTAAGGGCATTGTCACCGAGGAAGCAGCTTGTGAAGAGAAAGAGACATGAAAAGGGTTACTCATGTGAGGATATATGTTGCCCCCAGACGAAGGGAATTCATGAAGGGGGTTGCCCATACTATAAAACTGACTCCCTTCGAATGAAACACCAGAGGAAAGATGGAGGTCCGCCATGGGAAAAGAATTCTTAGGAACCAGCATAACAAAAGACAAATAAATGGACGGGATGTAATAAGTAGAATGACCGCCCATTTGAGCACTTGCTCTTAGAAAAGTGAAGCCAGGATTGGATCCACAGGAAGGAAGATTTCAACCTTCTACCGTAAGATTTGGTTAAGGGATATGATTCCCACCAAACGAAAAGGGAGAATAAGGAGGCATCATGCCTCTAGAACCAAAACTAGGATTCACATAAGGCAACGAGACATAGGATGGCAAGTGTGAAGACATGTCTGGCATACCATGAGAAAAATGATTAGAGGCCCAAGGTATTGGCTGAGAATCATGATTCGGTGTACCACTCGAAAATACATAAGGATTCGTCCCCATGGAATGAGAAAAGACCATGGGTTGGGTTACGCTAACTGAGGGAGTCACAGGGGCTGCACTAACCATATAAATGAAAACTCATGACACAATACAAAATCCTAAGGCCAACTAACAGTCAAAGAGCATACCAAAATAAACAAAAAGGCCAATATGCACACAAACAGGATAAAGTGGCTGAAAAGGGGCCTCCCTCCCTAAAGTAGGTATGCCTCGCCCAAGAAGGGCCTGAGACTCCTTACCAAACATCGGAGGTATCAGAATCAATTACAAGGGCCCTCGTGGTTTTAACAACCAGTTGGTCAGATCTCACTGGAGAGGTAATCCTCCAAAAAGGTTGTGTGTTGTTTGACCCTTATCTGACCCAGGGTACCTACAAAATAACCCATGCAAGTAACCTATGTGGCTATTTATGTCAAGCAAATAAGCCACCATGATATAACCAATGCGCAACGAACAATCCTAAGTCAGGTCCATCGTATGGGTAGGATAAGAAAGCCTGAAATCTCAAAAGCATCGTCTCTCACAGAGGTAAAGGTACCAGCAAGACTCCCATATATGAATAGATTCACAGACATATCTCAGACGCTAAGAAGGTATTGGAGGGATATCTCCTCAACCAACTTCCCACAACCTCATCCTTAACTCCAGTGTGAGTGGAGCCTCCTGAAGTCACCAATTATACAATGGATTTCACCACTCCCTTAGTCAGACACATATGTTGAGTTTAATAGCCTTGGAGAAGTTTACTCACAAAATCTTATTTCAAGGCTCTAAATCCTAAGCTAGTTTGAGCACCCTGAAAAATAAAATCGTTTCTAATCAATTTTAAATTTATCAGCATTATTTTTAGTGGCTTTGTTTACTCAAAAAATGTGGTCGCGAAACTGATGATGTTATGACTCAGCAAGTAAAATAAATAAATATGAATATAATGCAAAGTCCTAACTTTAATTATCAACAAATGATAAGCTTTTTCAAAATGCAATTTTCAATTCAACTCTGCGATTTCAAAAAAGATGTAATCTTTATATACAAGTACTAAGATCAATGACAAGAACCCAAACGATCAAATGCCAACAATGCAAAATGTATTTTTTTGTATTTTCAATATAAAGGAAATGAAAATGCAAGGACAAAACAACAACTTGATATATAAACCCTATTGCAAGCAAAAAGAGATAAACCAAGCAGGATATCAAGAAGCAAACACCCAACCCAAGATGCAAGGACAACCAATCAAACAAAAATGATGAGAAAGAAAGACTGCGCAAAAATTCAACCAAAGCAAGGTTTCCTATCACTCTGCGGGCACTTAACAGTCATGACAGAGACCCAAGAAAACTCAACAACCATCAAAACTTACCCAACAAACACCAAACTCAGCAATCAAGCAAACAAGGATGATGTACACGACTGTTCAGGAGAAAACTGTGTATATACGCCCCTTACATAATGACATCTCGCGTATGTATGCGTCTGTCAAGGGAAAACACACGTATATGTATTGAAACACTACCAGGTTAAGGATAAGGCTAGGAAACTCAGACTCAAAATGAAAATAGGCTGTGAAGCAGTCAGACGACAAGAAACTCAAGATAATTGGGAGCAATCAAAGGAGAAAAACACTCCAAACCTTGAAAAGAATATTCGCTCTCCAGTATGGTCACCAATTCTGTTATGAGGAAAATCACTCTAAAGCATGGGGTAAACAACAACAGACGGAAATGACTACAAAAATCAACTCTAATCTCATGTATATTATGTAAGCAAATATGCTAACAAGACAAGATAAAGATCCTACCTCATCCAGATGTTCAATGAAGTCCATCGTTGAGCACTTTACTCAAAACAATACACCTGCAACTTGTCCTCAACAACCAAGATACGCAAGCATATGGTGATAATATATAAAGCTAGAACATATAATAGCATAATCCATCAATATTCATAACAAATACGCCCATGGAATAACGATTCATATATTTGCAAGACATTAATTGGACGAGAAAAGAGTATTTCTATTAAAATGTAATCAACAGAAGTGTATGAATGACAAACTTCTGTATCGGCACGTTTGGAACCGAGAAACTAAGTCCCTTCCAGCTGAGCCTCCACCATGTCAATCCTACACCAAAGGCAAGCTCATATAAGAGAGACAATGAGGTTCTCCACCAAATAGGGAAGATCTTGGGGGCTGAACAATGTATTCAGACTTAAAAGGACAAAGGGATGCAAACTCGATATGAAGTGAATTTAATTTCTCTGAAGTAACTTTGCTCTCAAAGTTGAATTCTTCTCCTCTTTCCACTGCTTGGATAAGGCCCATTTATAGCCTTCAAATGGAATTGAAGGGTCGTGTAGGAACGTTTCCAGTATATGGAAGGTCAAGGATCATGGATCGCGTGACGTGACATGGAAACCCAACACCATTCTTTTAATTTTGAGCACAAAAACTAATGTACGCGGGTTGTAATGGTGCAACCTTCTTATATGCATGTTGTATAGCTGTTAGGGCACATATGTGTGGAAAAATATGTTTTTTTAGCTCTGGGAACTGCAAAAGGGGACTTCAAGTCTACATAGGGAAATGGAAAAGGCTTTCTGAGCAAGTTACATGGGGTGAAGCAAATCTTGCTATAACAACGATATCCACTGAGAATGTATGCTTACCTTGTAAAGAAAAAAAAATGGTGTGGTTTGGAAAAATCTCAAAATGAACACAAGTCCACCATGGAAGCTAAGGAATAAATAAATCAAGCAATTTGGTAACATAGGACAATGTGGCAGTCACAAAGGCAAAGTGAGTATTAGTTCTTGTATAGGTGTGAAGCATTGGGAAAATGGTATAAATGAATTTTTGGTTTGATTATTATTATTGATATTTACCTTACCCCGATGCACTTGATATCAATAGGCATGGGTGCTTTTAGAGGTATGGGATGCATCGATGCTTTAAAATATTTTTACCTGCCTCAATGGAGCCACACTCAAGAAAAAATATCCATTAAAACCTTTGGCCTCTCAGCTTCGCTAGAAATGGAGAAGGGAGAAGTGGTTTTGCAAAAACCTCCACCAATTGGCATTCTCCTTATAGTGTCCATCTCATGAATTTAAACTTACAACTTCCACCAAATAAAACAATATGGAAAACCAGACCTCACATCCATGTGACTTGAGGAACTCCACTTGGTTTATTTTAGTTGTGGGCCTATGTTTTGATGGAAACCTCAATAACTGTTCATCGAGTAGTATCCATTACTAATCAACAACACCATGAGATGTCATGTAAACCTCTTCCAACAACCACATAAATTGTTTCTTATGCAAATAAGTGATCGACACATTGGGAAGGTATTTAATTACTCCAAAAACATCCCTCAATATTCAATTTTCAAACTTCACAGTGTAGTTCTTCTCCCCTCTTACTGCTTCTTTCCTACCATTATGCCAGAAGCACCTACTATTGTGGCTTCCATAAGTGTAGTCATGCCTTTCAGATGTGGATAATGCCTCTACTTCCTTTGTTGAGCTCTTATGATGACACAAGCCCCATAATGGTTCAATCATCAAGGTCATTACTCTCTTTATCTCCTTTTTCATCTCACCTTCAATGCCCCTCTTTAAACTCAAGATATTTTAAAGCATGTATTAGGATAATCTAATCCTACCTTGACCTCCTAATAACCTCCAAGGTAAGGGGCATAAATTGCCGGGGGGGAGGGATTATTTGCAAACCCAAAGGAAACACAGTTGCTTGCTTTGTATGAGGATTAGGCAATGTTTCAAACAACGCAACAGAGGCCTATGCCCTTTTGGAAGGCATTAGAATTAAAAAATCAACGGGAATACAAAAACCGACAATCCTTGGTGATTTCATGTTGGTGATAAGGGAGATTATAAAAATATCCATCATCAAGAGTAATGTCTTCACAGGTGTATTGTATTGCTCCCTTAATATCCTTAAGGAATTCAAATAATTATTCTTATTCAAAATTAAGAGAGAGTTCAATCTTGATGTTGATAGGTGGGCCAACGTCAATTCAAGGCTAGAGGAAGGTGAATTTATTTTAAATGGAGTGAAAAGGGGTCTCCCCATCCCATAAGCATATAGAGTGTTCTTTAAATTGGAATGACATTTGGTAGAACATGGCAATGAATGGATCACGACTTGCACATATGTCTAGCCTAGGAAACAACGAGCACATTCATTTCTATGTGCGTGAATGTAGTATAACCAGTGTGACAATTATGTCTTTGCACCTCATTTCCCTTTGTGATGACATTGAATGGTGTAGTGAGTAGTGCTTTGACTTGGGGGATCTTGTGGGCACTTGCAATAGGGACACAACAAATTTAGTTGTATATAAATGTTGGACTTGAATGGGCTTATGCCCAGGTTCTCCTTGATCTTCGGGTTTTCTTTCCCTTCTACAAAGCATTTAAAACTATCGTTTCTTGTTTTTTTTTAATTTTAATTTTGAAGTTTAAAGCTTTCCCCCCTGTTTCTTTCACTTTTGGGAATGGATTTTCTAGTGGGTTGTGGTATGGTGAACTGGTCTATTCTCTCCTTGATGTGGCCATCATTGTGGAAGGTGGGTTTGTTGGTTGGTTGCTTGGTTTCCCTAAGCGCTCTTTAACTCTTGTCTCAATCAACGAGTTTAGTGGTGGGTGAATTGTATGTGGGTTGTGGTCAATTGTCTATCCTCTCCTTGCGTCCACTGTTAATCTAGGAAGTGGGTTTATTGGTTGGTCGATGGGTTATCTTGAGTACTCCTTTATAGTTGGTTCTATCAACACTGCAAATCGGGGTAATTGTTGTTTGAGGACTCGTAGCCTTGGTCGTTTGCTCTGTCTCAAAATGGACCCCTCTTGGAGCGATATTAAGCACATTTTGCACATGCATGAAGATATTATTAGATGCAGCAATGTGGACCTTAGGCGAGGCAATGGACCATAATGTTGCATCTCTTCTTCAGTGCATTGATAATTTGGAACTGGATCATCAACACTTAAGGTCAATGGTTATACCACAATGATCCCAATTTGCTTCTATCAACCAGGCTTCAGGAGTATATCACTTTTGAAACTTAGATGAATAACAGGGAGGATTGGATGCAGTGCCCATGGAAGTAAAAGAAAATGATCTATTCCAAGACGGAGCACAAGAGGTTTCAGATCATGAATCCACCCATCGATAAATATTCTACAAATATATCTTTTTGCTTGGACAATTTTTAAAGTAATTTGCAACCAAACTCCATGGATGTATAACAAGGAATTTACTATGTATTTCAGCATGATGGCAATAGATGACTCTATAGGCCTTGAGCCAATTTCTGTAAAATATTTTTGACATGTTTATTTTCTTTGGTGCACCTCAACGGTAACACTTTTGAACCATATCCCCCTATTATTTTAAAAACAATGAGCATCATTTTAGAGCCTTATTTCTAACACCACCATACTTCAAAATTGGGTGTCGCTTGGCTCTAGCTACTACCTATCACCTAAGAGTATTAGTCTTCTATTATCCACCTTGGGAGAATATTATCTATATGGCCATGTCTAGGTGTAGTTACACATTTGGATGGCTTATAGCATTGATTTGTCACACATTCTACTCTCATTAGAATAAACCCCTTATGGTTCACTCTTGTTACATTGGATCCAAAGATCTTGTTATTTGGTTGGCCTCATCAATTTCCTATAGAATTCTTACCATTCTTTGAGCTAACACTATTGACTTATAGTATTTAGGTTTGAGATGAAGAGCCTCGTTTTTATACTCTTGGACAATGGAATTTACGCAATGGACATGGATGTCTAATACCTTTGTCTTCCTCGTGTTGTGTTTGCCTCGACTGTGTCACTCATTTGCTCCCTTTCTTAGAACACATCATTTGTGCAATCCTCTTAGCTTGCAACCATGCCTTGGGACACTCATCGTGCCTCTTTTGGCTCTTCAGTTGTTTGGAAATTTGGTGCCACAAGCATCACCCATGTCACATTATATTATAGCCTTGTAGTTGGGCACTTATTATGCTTTCTTAAATTTCAATATCTCACAATGATGGTAAAAAACAATCAATAGAATGAATGCTTGTGTTTTACACATAATTTACCATTAGATTCACTTGTTCTCATTTCTAACTTATGACATATAGATTGCAGTGCCTTTTGTATCTTCGTGTATATTTATTATAGATTTCCTTTCAAGATATAGGAACTATATGAATCAACTTGCCATAATTTTTACTTATTTGATCACAAATCAATGTGTTTATCACTCTTTTATCCTAAGATTTAATTGAAATGTATACAAAGCAATTTTTTTCCGAGACAGTCAACTATTTCTCTATCTTATTTGACCTCATGTCGAGGCATGGCCTTGATTTTCATGAAGAAAAAAATAGTATATTCGATATTTTAAAGGGAAATTGGAATATGCATTGTCTATACAATTATGGATTTAAAAAGTGAGTGTTTGACACACCCTTCACAATCCTTAATTGACGTCGTTACAACCTTCCAATATTGGACATGTGACCACCAAAATAACATTCTTCCATCACAAGTTTCTTAGCCTTCATAGACCTACAGACATAAGATAAACACAAGATCCATAATAAGATATTTTTCAATAGCATTGACAAAGCAAACACTATAGACATCAAATAGAGAAGCATTTATAGGATGGTCTTCACAACTTTAGACACTTGAAAATTGTCCTAGAACTATTGTTTGATAAAGTCACCTTCCTGCAAAGATAGGGCTTCCATTAACAACTTATCAACATGAGAATTATTTTCCCATAAGATGTATTTAAAATAAATATCAACAAACCACCTCCTTGCCTCCTCAACCATATCCGTAATATAAATTAATGCAAGATTTTGAATTATACATGTACTAGAAGTCCGATACATGAAGTGCTTCCAATCCCCTCGATTTTCATTAAAACTAGTATATAGTGCATTAACACTAAAATGTCCAAGGTGAATTAATGTTACATATCACCTTAGCATTAGTTTTGCATTACATTTTTTCATGGCTTTAATCACCTAAGTCTATGATGAAATGTCTTGGTGACTTTCGATGTAACTATTCACTATGGTTTCTTCATTGTCCACTACCTTGTATATTTGATGCGGCACCACCTCACATATATGTGTATGCCAACACCTTCACGAGAATATTGATGCCACGGCCTTCACAAGATCATTAATTGGCTTCATCGCCTTCAACATCTTAACAACAACACCAAATGGCCTAGCAATAACATCATTATAAGTTGCCTTATAAATAAGCATCAACTCAACGTGTCTAAATGATAAACTAAACGACGCTTCCAAGCTCATAGTAGAAGAACAATAAATAATCCTACGAGTTATTTTGAATTATGGTGAGTTATTATATAGCTACGCAAAAAAACTAGTAAGAAATTGTTTTTCCCCATTTTTATGATACAATTATTTAATCTAAATATCATTATATCGTGACTGTGTTGAAATGGTATTCTAGTTCTTCAGGTTTTCATGCTTGTGCTCACTTAAATATGGGCAAGAGGGCTAGCTCTTTCGCAAACTTGCATGTAAGAGTTGTTTCACTACAAGGAAAAGACCTTGTAGCGAAGGTTATAGTGAAGTTTTTTAGTGTTAAATAATTGGCAAAATTTGTCAAAAAAAACCCCACTAAAATATTTGTTTTTAGTAGTGGATGTTTTTATAGAGATTAACAAAACTTCATTGTAACTAAAAAAATATGGGCAGTCGAACGTTTTAGCGGATGTTCTTCTAGGCGGTACGCTTCATGGTGTATACAAACTACATTGGTGTATGTGTGTTCTCAAACTTAAAGCATTGGTGCTTACATTTCACCGAAAGCACCATACAAAATGGGACACTTATTAGTAACCCCTTGTCTTTCAATTGGGACACGATGTCCATTACATTAAACAAAATGACTGATTTTCACATAAAATTATTTTAAAATATACAACACCTTGCATTGATATCCAAATATATTGATCATCATTCTTCGTTGGAACTGTTGTCAGTGCTCGAGCTACTTCCATGACTTGGGCTATTTGGCCGAATGTTTTGTTGATTGTCTCGATTGTTTTCCTCTTCTTCAAGTTCCATCTCCAAAAATAAAAACAAAGTGTAATGAGTGTATCCACATTGGTGAGAATAATGAAAATTGAAATAAATAATATACACGAATGTAAATTGAAAAGTGACATACCGTAGAAAGAATTGAGTCCTGAATGATACACATTCCTTCAAAACAAAATCCCATGCCTTCTGTCAACAACTTTTTTGTTGGCACATTTATGTACTTTGTTTCTTGCAAATTTTATACCCCATAATAAATCATAGATTTAATATAAAGGATTTTTTTTGTTCCATTAATTATAAAATGAGAAGTAAAACAACATAGATACTTACAAATTCCACAATTAATTTTTGATATGCCAACATATACTCACAACCCATACTTAACCCAATGCCAATCAATACTTCCGATGGTTCTTCTTTGTATGTTAGCACCTATTTGAAGATATTCAAGGATGGTTGATGCAAAACAACTTAAAGTATACAAAAATGAAATCTTAAGTTGTTATAAGGAAATAACAATTACTCACAAACTTTGCTATCAACCATTTTCTTCCTTCTTGTCCTATTTTATGTGTTGAATCGGTTCTGTTTTATTTTCTTTTCTGCAAGAAAATACTTGAAAATTAATATTTAATGCTAAATTATTTATTTATATGTACCTAGTAGAAAAATTCAATGATTTCATACATTTGAAGCACGTTGTTGTTGAGATGGCTCCTCCCGCGATGCAATTATGTCCATTTCTTTGACCATCTCCTTATACACTTTTTTGGACATTCCTACTCGCATATTTCGAATATCAGCTCGTTGATCCTTTGGGATTTTCATAATCTTCCTGAAAAAAAGTAACATAACAATAAACTATTTTTATATTGATAATATGAAAACTAAATATAACAAAATTGATATTAATAAAGGAATGCTTTGGAGTAATATATGCATATTCTATACAAACATTTTTAGGAATATTACTTTTTGAATAAATAAATTTTTGTTGTTGTATGTTTTTGCTATTGCAAGACTGACAGGTCTCACTGACCATTGCTTTGAAAACACTTCTTGTAGTTTAGATATAACTTGGTTCTTGGAATCATTGGATTGATTTTTGTATTGTTAGTGGAAAGTACGTCTATACGTTCATTCCACTATATCCCTCATAGTTTTGTAAAAGTCCCCCCCCACCCTTCATTAACCTCCAACACCACTCTAGATGAGCTAAGGACCAATTCATCATCATTTACATCTTCTATAATTTTTATTTTATTAGGACGAAATTCCGTTCCTTCGTTGTTGGTCCATGTAGAACATTAAACATATGTGAATTAATAGATTGTTTGAAACATGTTATCAAATATTCATAAGTATATTATTATTGAAAATTCAAAAAATAACTCATATTGAATAGTATTTTTTCATTCACTTGATTCATCCTTTTGCAATTTTTCCATCAAGTTTTTACGCTCTTTTGTACTTAGATCACAAATAATCTTATCGAGCTTTCTCATTTTGTGGC
>JZKD02S1140947.1:13081-25747 GCA_000966675.3 Picea glauca | reverse complement strand
TGAGATAATGTCTCCATCTCGAATGCACGGTTGGCGCTTAACGCTCCCAGTTGCTCTCGAAGACTGTTTCACCCTCTGCATTCGACCTCCCAATTGTCCTCGGGCCAACTACCCAAGTCTTCCTGAGCAGCAATAGTATGTTGCATTTCGATATTGCCTGAAGAAAGGTCGGACTTGGTCGGTTCTTGTGGGTTTTGCATAATGCCAAGGGGGGAATTCGGACAGATGCGGGCCTGAGGAACAACTTGGAGAGACTTGGGGGTTCGGCTGACAAGCCGAGGAGCAGAGGGTGAAAGGGGTAGCCGGGGAGTGCTTAAATGATGGAGGTCTCGATGGGAGAGAAACAGGAGGTCATGAAGAAGTTTGAGGGCATTCCAGGCTCTGAAGATGAATAGTTCAGAGCGCGGGGAGACCCAAAAAACTCACAGTGGAAGCATGGAATGACGCAAAGGTGGTGAGAGGGATGGAATAAGTACCTGGAGGGTCTGAAAGGGTGAACGAGCAGTGGGGATTTTCCACAAAAGCCAAATGTTGGACAAGGATTGTTGCATGATTGCTGAGGGAGGGAATGACACACTTTGGTTCGTGGGAGGAGTCATGATTAGTGTACCAGCCGACGCCATGGAGGGGAGAGTGGAAGTGCAACTGACGCCAGGGGAGGCGACAGTCCCGTAATGAAAATCCACATAGGCGAGGCAAGGAGTCCATATTTCCCATGCGAAATAGAGATTTCGCTCTGTCTGAAAAGATGATCGCCTTAAAGTCTCGGGAGGGGTGGTTTGTGTGAGGCGCATGCCATCTGGTTTGCCTACAGAGGTTCTCGTCCACGTGGACGACTGCAAGCATCCACCTTGAGTTGTTGTGGTTGCCTTTGCGCTCATTTGGTGGGGCCAATCTTGAGTTTGAGGAGACACCCCCTTCCCTCGTAATTTGGGTGCGGCTACCAAAATTCTTTCCCATGTGCCCGTGGGTTTTGCTTGGGCCCCAGGGAAAGGGGCTTCTTTGGGTGGCCTTTTTTCACTTCTGGGTGCTCATTAGTAGAGGGGGGTTGGGGCTGAGACTCTGTCGATACTGAGGGTGCCAGAATTTGTCCCTATTTTTGCATTGGCCATCTTGTCGGCTTCACTATTGTTTCCCTGAAGAATATGATATAAGGTGATTTTGATTTCTCTGGAGACCAGTCGGTTCTGTCTAGAACTTGCTTTAAACTTGGATATTTGGGGTTAGTTCCCTTAACCATCAATCTTTTTATGGTGTTAGAGTCCCCTAAGACAACAAGCTCTTGAATTTCTTTGGTTTGAGCCAGTTGGATCCCTTTTAAAAGTGCGTAGGCCTCGGCTTTGTTGTTGGTTTTCGTCCCTAGATTCCAATGGTAGCGAGAAGTTGTTTTTCCCCCAGGATCATAAAGAATCCCCTCCGCACCTGCCTCCCCTGGGTTTCCTTTTGAGGCACCATCAAAGCAAAGAATATGGATTTTTTGATTTTGGATCCAAAGGTCTATGTTGAGGATGTTATGAAGCTACCAACTTGATCTTGTTGTTGCTTTGGTATTCGTAGAATTCCTGAGATTGAAGCTTCCCATCCAGTCTTTTTCCCGGACAGTCCGATTTGTTGAGTCTTCAATTTTGAGAAGTTTTGAGTTTATGGATTCAGAGAGTAGCAGTTTTGCTTTAGCAGCTACGGTTTGAGGGGGAGAGGCCTTGCCTTGGAAAATTTTCCTGTTTCTTGTTATCCAGATCTACCAACAGATAAATTTTGACAGCGCCCACCAAATGCGCTTCAGAACTGGCTTGTCCTTGAAGGATCCTCAGTAGTACTTGTCCCAGTTTCCCAAGCTAGGTTGGGGAGAGCAAGGCCATCTTATAATTCTAGCAAGATCCCTGAAGGCTAGGACCCAACACTTTTTTGCAAAAGGGCATTCCCAAAATAGATGATTGACATTCTGTTGGCTATTTTGGCAAAGAGGGTAGGCGAAGGGGCCAAGGAAGCCGCTTTTCATAAGGTTATCCGCGGTAAGGATTTTGTCATGGACTAGAGTCCAAGTAAAGAAGTTGATTTTGGGGAGGGAGTCTCGGTTCCAGACATTTCTCCATTTTGTTGAGGGTTGGTGGTCACCCATGCGATCGAGGATCTGGCTGCATCCTTCTTTGACTGAGTATCAATTGTTCCCCCATCCCCTATTGTTTGGTTGGGTTTTTTGAATGGGCATTGCCCCTTTTAGAAGCATGATCATACAGTGAGCATGTGCTTTTAGGTGTTGCAGAACATCCCCCAAGTTCCAGTCTCTCCAGCTGCCATTGTCGTTCCATGCTAAAATGTCATACAAGGTGTGCTTGCTCGAGCCTAACATCCAACATTTTAGTTCCATGAGATTTTCATTGTTGGGGTTGAAGGTCACCCCAAAGATTTGATCCTGCCAGATATTTATTAAATTTCCATTGCCCTGGATCCAGGATAGGTGCTCTCTAAAGAAGGGGGTGACTCCCTTTATTAGCTTCCATATTTGGGACCCTGCTTGGTGAGTTTGTGGATTGTCCATACTTCTTTTTCTTTTACCTAGTCTATATTTGTTTATGATCGCCTGTTTCCACCAGTCATTACCCCCAGAGATTAGCCTCCACAGGAGTTTGGCTTCCATTGCAGAATTAGTGATTTCGGGGTCTGATACCCAGACCACCCTTTTTTTTTGGCTGGGTGATTATTTCCCAGTTTACTAGGTGAAGTTTTTTGTGGTTTGAATTCCCTCCTTGCCACAAAAATTTGCAGATGAGTTGGGCCATTGCTTTAAGAATTCCCTTTGGGGCGAGAAGGGTAGAGAATTTGTACATGGGAAGGGTCGAGAGGATAGCTTTGATCAATACCACCCTGCCAGCTGGATTTAGCCATTGTGATCCCCATTTTTCCATCGTTTCCCTGATCTTTTGGATGAAGTGGTGCCAAAATTCTTCCGGAAGTGCTTTGATGCAAAAGGGGAGGCCTAAATACTTGAAGGATTTCCAATCTTGGGTAATGGCAAATCCCATATTTGAGTTATTTCAGCTCTGATAATTTCCAAGACATTCCAGGTATAGATATGATATTTTTCTTTGTTTAGAGTACCTCCCGAGACGATAAGAAAGGTATCCACGACTTGGAGGATTCTTCTCGCCAAAATTTTGGAAGTGCCACCTAGAAGAATTGTGTCGTCTGCAACTTTAGAGTGGCTTAATCTTTTTACTCCTGGAGCGATTTTTATTCCAGGGATGTTGCCAATTGCACTTTCCCATTCGAGGCTCCTGTTTAGCTATTATGCCATGATCACATAGAGTAAGGGGGAGAGGGGGAAACCCTGCCTTAAACCCCTAGACGCCTTGAAGAAAGGACCTATTCTGCCATTTATTAGGGGTGTTATCCAAGGAGAGTCGATGCACGAGTTGATCCAATTCATGAAGTTCTGACTGAAGGAAAACTTGTGCATGACTTTGAAGAAAAATTTGTGCTCCACTATGTCAAAAGCATTGGCCATGTCGAGTTTTATAACCATTCNTTTTTTTTAAATAAGTGCACCATTATGCTTTAAAAGTTATCTGAATTTTTATTTGCAGATAAAATAGTATATTCATCTTAGATTATCTTTTAGGATGCATCCACATAACTTGCAGTAATTCATTGTATACATTTTCTACTTAAAGTCGCCTTATTCTTAAAAATGTATTGTCGATTTTGTTCAGATGTAGGGATAAAAACTTATAATATCAAGTGGCCAATTCTTAAAATTCCAGCCTATTCCATATTGCTCAAAGTCTATCGTAGAGTTATCCCTTTCCATCTCCAGTAAGTTCATATTTTATTTATACTTCGATGATCTAATTGAATAATTTTTTTTATCCATGTCAATCTGAATAAAAATGTATCCAAATTTGCAGGATCTTGTTTCAAAATCGAGTTAAGATGCAAAAAATATTCCACCAGTTTAAAAACGTCGGAAGCTCTTATCAGGAGCAACATACTGTAAGYAGTTGGTAGATGAAAATGGGCATATGCTTTACCCTGCCAATTGTAACTTGTCATCTTCTAGCCGTAATCCTAGGTCAGCGATGGTAATAACTTTTTGGTATAATGTAATTCAAATAAACCAATTGCATTGTGCTTACTAATATCATCGATGTACTCGATCTCTGCATCTAGGGTTTTACCCTTCCCCGCAAACTCAACCTGGGAAACCGCGACTCTTGGCCTCTGAGGCCATGGATCGCCAAGAGGGGGCGCCACAGGGCGCCTCCTACAGCCGAGTTACAGCAAACGACGCACTCTCTGAAGGGCCGAAGCAGCCAACTTTTGAGACTTCGTCGGGCCTGCGTGAGAAGCTTTTGGTGGAGGGTTCCTTCAAAGACCGTGAAATGGAAATAGATCCGGTGAAAGAGAAATCCCCCGCGTCAACTCCCTGGCTGCTAGGCAAGTGTATTCCTCAAGCTCCCCAGTCCCTGAAATATCTCATCATCACACCGCGTATTGAAGAACAGAAGCAGTATATGAGGGATTATGCCCTGGTAGGAAAATTCCTAGGGCTTTGGCCCTCCGAGCGAGACTTGATCAAATGGATACAACATTGGTGGAAACCGAGAGGACATTACGACTTGCAGCTAGGATCCAAAGGGTTCTTCACTATCATCTTTCATAACCTGGAGGATCAGAATCGTGTCTTCGAGGGAGGGTCGTATTTCTACAATTCGGCAGGACTTTTCCTAAGATTCTGGACTGAGAAGTTCAGCCCTGAGAAGGAGGACTTCGCCCACGCACCGGTCTTGATCAGACTATACTC
Source organism: Picea glauca (assembly GCA_000966675.3). NCBI lineage: Eukaryota > Viridiplantae > Streptophyta > Pinopsida > Pinales > Pinaceae > Picea > Picea glauca. Next base: position 20,946 of record JZKD02S1140947.1, on the reverse strand, counting down.
TCTGCCCCAGGAGTTCTGGTTGGAAGAGGTCCTAGCCGGCATTGGAAAAAACATAGGCATTTATGTCAAGTCCTCAGAGGCCACCAAGCAGCGACGCTATACCTCTTACACACGCATCTGTGTGTACTTGAACATTGTCAAACCACTTCCGGGATCCATCACATTGGAGTACCATGATGAAGACTGGTCTCAGACCATAGACTACGAGSACATCCCATTCCGGTGCAGAAAGTGTCATGAGCATGGTCACCTCTTCCGGGAATGCCCACTCAATAATGCACAAAAAGAAGGGAACACAGAAGGCAGCAAGGACAARGACGGMTTTGTAMAACCAGCGGGGAAAAGGCRTCAAGGAGCAAAGAGGCAACCAACTCAKGTAAGTAAAGATCYCTCAACTAGTAACAAGTTTGCAATCCTGCAAGATCAAACAGAAGAGGCCGTCACCCATGCCCAATCGGAGGTCATCCCTCCGGGCACTAAACCCCCACCCACTAGCCAAGGCAGGRAACGACCATCTCTGATCAAGGCACCTGATCTCACTCCACCCGACAYGGCCAAAGACCAACAAGACCTACAGGAGACAGAGGATGGGGAGGCGGATATGGAACTAGAAGAACAGGACCTAGYAGGGGTAGATCTGGAGCACCTGGAGCACGCCTACAKGCARCAAAAACTCTACACCATTCCCAGAGATCAGCTACGGAAGGTTCACAAGGTATTTCTCAACTCCTCTGTGGGATCCTCAGYGCGAGCTAGCAAAGGCCTAGGAATCCAGGGGGGTCAATCAAAAAACCCAAACAAAATCCAGAAAGATGAGAAAAAGCGGGGCAGAAAATCCACCAACAAGCTCATCCAAGAAATAGGAAACTATATGGTGAACTCTAGACAAATCAACCTGATTTTGGATAGCTTCCCTCCCCTCCCCACCCCCCCTTCATCATGAAGGTCATCACCCGGAACATTAGAGGTCTCAACGGACGTAGCAAGCAAAAACGGCTACGGGAGTTGATCATAGCAGAACAACCCGAGGTCTTATTCCTACAGGAAACAAAGTGCAGCTCAGAAGCCATTGACAAACTACTACCCAAGTGTTGGAAGCAGGGGGCAACAATGTCCATAGATGCCACAAGCACAGCTGGTGGATTGACCATTTTTTGGAACACCAATGCAATAATCCTGGAGAACTTCTCGGCTACTAGATGGGCCATCCACGCAGATTACAGGCTCATAGGTTCAAACAAGCTCAGCCATCTGATCAATGTCTACGGCCCAGCCAACCCAAGGGATAAGCAGGCTTTTCTTAAAAGCATGAGCCATGCCTTGAGCCACACCCATTATAAGAATTGGATCGTCGGAGGTGACTTCAATATTATCCGCAGCTTGGAAGAGAAAAGAGGAGGTTCACTACCGTTAGATAGGGATTCCGACAATTTCAATAGACTTATAGACAATCTTCACTTAATAGATTTGGACACCAGTAATGGCCTCCACACCTGGACGAATAGAAGAACTAGAAGTCACCAAATAGCTTGCCGACTAGATAGATTCCTCGTCTCTGAAGCGCTCATGTTGGAAGGCACTTCTATGGAATCCACCATACTCAATTTCCCGGGGTTCGACCACTGGCCGCTACAACTATGGGTGGATATTTCAGCCACGCCTGGTAAGAAACCCTTCAGATTTGAGTCATTCTGGCTAGACCATCCTGATTTCCAGGAAAACATCCAAACCTGGTGGAGGGAAGCAGAGGTCCCTCGAGGTTCCAAAATGTATAAATTTCAGCAGAAGTTGAAGAATCTCAAGCACACTCTCAAACTTTGGAACCAGAACACCTTCGGCAATATCTTTGATGCTAAAAAATAGCTTATGGCACAAATGGAAGAAATTTAGCATCAGATTAGGCTGCAGGGATTAACAAGGGAGCTCAAGGCCCAGGAAATAAGCATAAATCAACAGCTCGAAGACAAGCGGTGAAAAGAAGAAATTCTTTGGAGGCAGAAATCGCGGGTGCAATGGCTCAAAGAGGGGGAACGCAACACCAAATTTTTCCATAGATCTGTCATACAAAGGCGTCATACCAACAAGATCACGCATATCATCTTTGATGAAGGAGTCGTCTTACACTCGCATGAAGACATGGAGGCCACCCTGATAGGGCACTTTCAAAACCTCCTTACGGAATCGCAGATAGACAGATCAGAAGCCATCAACAAGATCACGCAGCATGTTCCTTCCCTTGTCACTCAGGAGCAGAACGTCGTCCTTCTCAGACCGATAACTATTGAGGAAGTGGACCAAGCTCTTCAGGAAACTCCGAAATGTAAGGCTCCTGGTCCGGACTGTTTCACCAACGACTTCTTCCATCACTGTTGGGCGATGATCAGAACAGAAGTCTGGGAAATACTGGAAGACTCCCGAGCATCGGAACAAGTCCTCTAGGCTCTCAATGCTACCTTCATAACCTTAGTCCCCAAAGAGGGGCAAGCTCATCACCCCAAGAAGTTTAGGTCTATAGCTCTCTGTAATGTCATCTATAAGCTCCTTACAAAAGTGATAGCCAGCAGACTTAAAACCATCTTACCGACAATCATTTCCCCGGAGCAATCGGGCTATGTGGAGGGAAGACAGATCCTAGACAGTGTCATCCTGGCTCATGAAGTGATCCATTCCCTGCAGANGCGAGCTAGCAAAGGCCTAGGAATCCAGGGGGGTCAATCAAAAAACCCAAACAAAATCCAGAAAGATGAGAAAAAGCGGGGCAGAAAATCCACCAACAAGCTCATCCAAGAAATAGGAAACTATATGGTGAACTCTAGACAAATCAACCTGATTTTGGATAGCTTCCCTCCCCTCCCCACCCCCCCTTCATCATGAAGGTCATCACCCGGAACATTAGAGGTCTCAACGGACGTAGCAAGCAAAAACGGCTACGGGAGTTGATCATAGCAGAACAACCCGAGGTCTTATTCCTACAGGAAACAAAGTGCAGCTCAGAAGCCATTGACAAACTACTACCCAAGTGTTGGAAGCAGGGGGCAGCAATGTCCATAGATGCCACAGGCACAGCTGGTGGATTGACCATTTTTTGGAACACCAATGCAATAATCCTGGAGAACTTCTCGGCTACTAGATGGGCCATCCACGCAGATTACAGGCTCATAGATTCAAACAAGCTCAGCCATCTGATCAATGTCTACGGCCCAGCCAGCCCAAGGGATAAGCAGGCTTTTCTTAGAAGCATGAGCCATGCCTCGAGCCACACCCATTATAAGAATTGGATCGTCGGAGGTGACTTCAATATTATCCGCAGCTTGGAAGAGAAAAGAGGAGGTTCGCGACGGTTGGATAGGGATTCCGACAATTTCAATAGACTTATAGACAAACTTCACTTAATAGATTTGGACACCAGTAATGGCCTCCACACCTGGACGAATAGAAGAACTAGAAGTCACCAAATAGCTTGTCGACTAGATAGATTCCTCGTCTCTGAAGCGCTCATGTTGGAAGGCACTTCTATGGAATCCACCATACTCAATTTCCCGGGGTCCGACCACTGGCCGCTACAACTATGGGTGGATATTTCAGCCACGCCTGGTAAGAAACCCTTCAGATTTGAGTCATTCTGGCTAGACCATTCTGATTTCCAGGAAAACATCCAAACCTGGTGGAGGGAAGCAGAGGTCCCTCGAGGTTCCAAAATGTATAAATTTCAGCAGAAGTTGAAGAATCTCAAGCACATTCTCAAACTTTGGAACTAGAACACCTTCGGCAATATCTTTGATGCTAAAAAACAGCTTATGGCACAAATGGAAGAAATTTAGCATGAGATTAGGCTGCAAGGATTAACAAGGGAGCTCAAGGCCCAGGAAATAAGCATAAATCAACAGCTCGAAGACAAGCGGTGACAAGAAGAAATTCTTTGGAGGCAGAAATCGCAGGTGCAATGGCTCAAAGAGGGGGAACGCAACACCAAATTTTTCCATATATCTGTCATACAAAGGCGTCATACCAACAAGATCACGCATCTCATCTCTGATGAAGGAGTCGTCTTACACTCACATGAAGACATGGAGGCCACCCTGATAGGGTACTTTCAAAACCTCCTTTCGGAATCGTAGATAGACAGATCAGAAGCCATCAACAAGATCACGCAGCATGTTCCTTCCCTTGTCACTCAGAAGCAGAACGTCCTCCTTCTCAGACCGATAACTATTGAGGAAGTGGACCAAGCTCTTCAGGAAACTCCGAAATGTAAGGCTCCTGGTCCGGACTGTTTCACCAACGACTTCTTCCATCACTGTTGGGCGATGATCAGAACAGAAGTCTGGGAAATACTGGAAGACTCCCGAGCATCGGAACAAGTCCTCTAGGCTCTCAATGCTACCTTCATAACCTTAGTCCCCAAAGAGGGGCAAGCTCATCACCCCAAGAAGTTTAGGTCTATAGCTCTCTGTAATGTCATCTATAAGCTCCTTACAAAAGTGATAGCCAGCAGACTTAAAACCATCTTACCGACAATCATTTCCCCGGAGCAATCGGGCTATGTGGAGGGAAGACAGATCCTAGACAGTGTCATCCTGGCTCATGAAGTGATCCATTCCCTGCAGANTTGACAAACTACTACCCAAGTGTTGGAAGCAGGGGGCAGCAATGTCCATAGATGCCACAGGCACAGCTGGTGGATTGACCATTTTTTGGAACACCAATGCAATAATCCTGGAGAAATTCTCGGCTACTAGATGGGCCATCCACGCAGATTACATGCTCATAGGTTCAAACAAGCTCAACCATCTGATCAATGTCTACGGCCCAGCCAGCCCAAGGGATAAGTAGGCTTTTCTTAGAAGCATGAGCCATGCCTCGAGCCACACCCATTATAATAATTGGATCGTCGGAGGTGACTTCAATATTATCCGCAGCTTGGAAGAGAAAAGAGGAGGTTCGCGACAGTTGGATAGGGATTCCGACAATTTCAATAGACTTATAAACAATCTTCACTTAATAGATTTGGACACCAGTAATGGCCTCCACACCTGGACGAATAGAAGAACTAGAAGTCACCAAATAGCTTGCCGACTAGATAGATTCCTCGTCTCTGAAGCGCTCATGTTGGAAGGCACTTCTATGGAATCCACCATACTCAATTTCCCGGGGTCCGACCACTGGCCGCTACAACTATGGGTGGATATTTCAGCCACGCCTGGTAAGAAACCCTTCAGATTTGAGTCATTCTGGCTAGACCATTCTGATTTCCAGGAAAACATCCAAACCTGGTGGAGGGAAGCAGAGGTCCCTCGAGGTTCCAAAATGTATAAATTTCAGCAGAAGTTGAAGAATCTCAAGCACATTCTCAAACTTTGGAACCAGAACACCTTCGGCAATATCTTTGATGCTAAAAAACAGCTTATGGCACAAATGGAAGAAATTTAGCATCAGATTAGGCTGCAGGGATTAACAAGGGAGCTCAAGGCCCAGGAAATAAGCATAAATCAACAGCTCGAAGACAAGTGGTGACAAGAAGAAATTCTTTGGAGGCAGAAATCATGGGTGCAATGGCTCAAATAGGGGGAATGCAACACCAAATTTTTCCATAGATCTGTCATACAAAGGCGTCATACCAACAAGATCACGCATCTCATCTCTGATGAAGGAGTCGTCTTACACTCGCATGAAGACATGGAGGCCACCCTGATAGGGCACTTTCAAAACCTCCTTACGGAATCGCAGATAGACAGATCAGAAGCCATCAACAAGATCACGCAGCATGTTCCTTCCCTTGTCACTTAGGAGCAGAACGTCGTCCTTCTCAGACCGATAACTATTGAGGAAGTGGACCAAGCTCTTCAGGAAACTCCGAAATGTAAGGCTCATGGTCCGGACTGTTTCACCAACGACTTCTTCCATCACTGTTGGGCGATGATCAGAACAGAAGTCTGGGAAATACTGGAAGACTCCCGAGCATCAGAACAAGTCCTCTAGGATCTCAATGCTACCTTCATAACCTTAGTCCCCAAAGAGGGGCAAGCTCATCACCCCAAGAAGTTTAGGCCTATAGCTCTCTGTAATTTCATCTATAAGCTCCTTACAAAAGTGATAGCCAGGAGACTTAAAACCATCTTACCGACAATCATTTCCCCGGAGCAATCGGGCTATGTGGAGGGAAGACAGATCCTAGACAGTGTCATCCTGGCTCATGAAGTGATCCATTCCCTGCAGAAAACCAAGACCCTAGGTATGCTCCTTAAATTGGACCTCTCTAAAGCCTTTGACAAGATCAGTTGGGACTATATGCGTGCAATGCTGCTGGCTTTTGGCTTTGATTCAAGATGGGTAGCTTGGATACTGAATCTAACCTCCATGGCTTTCTTCTCTATTCTTGTCAATGGTGTTCCCTCGTAGCCCTTCTCCCCTTCTAGAGGGATCAGGCAAGGCGATCCCTTCTCCCTCTTCCTTTTCATTATCCTGTCCGAAGGCCTTAGCAGATCTATCCATGCAGCAATTGGNAGACTTAAAACCATCTTACCGACAATCATTTCCCCGGAGCAATCGGGCTATGTGGAGGGAAGACAGATCCTAGACAGTGTCATCCTGGCTCATGAAGTGATCCATTCCCTGCAGAAAACCAAGACCCTAGGTATGCTCCTTAAATTGGACCTCTCTAAAGCCTTTGACAAGATCAGTTGGGACTATATGTGTGCAATGCTGCTGGCTTTTGGCTTTGATTCAAGATGGGTAGTAGGGATACTGAATCTAACATCCATGGCTTTCTTCTCTATTCTTGTCAATGGTGTTCCCTCGTAGCCCTTCTCCCCTTCTAGAGGGATCAGGCAAGGTGATCCCTTCTCCCCCTTCCTTTTCATTATCCTGGCCGAAGGCCTTAGCAGATCTATCCATGCAGCGATTGGATCAATGCAGTTGTCAGGGTTGCCCCTCCATGGCATCTCCCCGCCTATTTCGCACAGTCAATTTGTTGACGACACCCTCCTGATGGGTAGCCCTACGGTCTGGGAAGCCAACTCTTTTATGGATATCCTCCAAACCGTCTCTGATGCCTCCAGCCTGGATTTCAACAAGGACAAATCCCAAGTCTTTTTCTTCAATACTCCCCCTTTGATACAGCGCCACATCTCTGGCATTCTAGGCTTCAACAGAAGCTCCCTTCTGTCCAAATACCTCGGCATCCCACTGATAGATATTGCACTCCGGAACTCCTCTTGGGAGCACCTCTTGTCTGCTTTGACCAAGCGGCTGTCCTCATGGACCTATAGAGCTCTTAACCTTCCCAACCATCTCATTCTCCTCAAGGTTGTCCTCCAAGCCCTCCCGATCTTCTCCTTCTCAGCGTTGGTCGCTCCAAAGTTTGTACTCAATACCATCAAAGGCCTTCAACGGAACTTCATTTGGAAGGGACTCCATACAGAGAAAAAAATGGCTTTGGTCAGCTGGGACAAGCTCTATCAACCCAAAGAGCAAGGCGGCCTAGGGATAAGGGATCCAGTCATCATGAACAAGGTCCTCAGCGCCAAGATTTGGTGGCGTTGGCTAAAAATCCCCAAGGACCTTTAGGCCCGACTTTGGAGAAAGAAATATGCTCCAAACGTGGCAGAGAAAAAATTAAACCGGTGGGACGAAGACAACCAGGGCTCCCTAATCTGGACTGCGACCATGCAGAATAGGAGACTGGTGACTTAACATGCTTTCTGGGAAATCCGGAATGGGAAGACTGCCCTGTTTTGGCAAGGCTCTTGGCAACAATGGCCGATCCTGGGTAAGGAGGAATGGGCCCTTAACATCTGCTCTCAGGCCAACCGGACAGGCTTGATAAGAGTGGTCGATTATTGGACAGCCGACCCCCAGGAAGATAC
>JZKD02S1140837.1:0-12868 GCA_000966675.3 Picea glauca | reverse complement strand
TTTTTTTTAATAGAAATCATTTTTTACACAAATTGAAATGATATGATTCTTTATTCAAAATGAAATTTATTCAACTAATTTTTTATGTTTTATTTTTAAAACTATAATATTTAAAAAAAATTCTAAATCATAAATTTGTATATATTCAAAATGGAAAAATAGATAAAATTCATTTATAAATTTAATAAGGATGTTCTTATATCTGGAAGTAATCCCTATTGAATGTGTATTCTCTACCTTGCAACATGCTATTTAAGTGATTGCTTTCCTAGGCGAGAATGAAAATAGTCATATCTCGAGTCCACAGTGAATCAGAAAAATCTACCTTCCAATCTATTTAAAGGACTGGAAAGATACAGGTCGTTATGCCTTCATTAATGTTGTCTATGCATTCCTTAATATAGATAGGAGCAAGTACATGGGTGATGAATAATCTATGGAAAAGCACTTCTATCACGACGTCGCACCCCATGGCACATCCGACTATCATAATGTCTTTGATTCTGGCTTGTCCCAGGCATTATTCTCGCATGGCTAATCTACCTTAGTGAGTTAATGAGTATAATCTGCCTTATTCATCTCGTTCATGCACACACATACGATATGTGCTTACCTAGTAGAAATCCACCCCTGATGGAATGTGAAATCCCCTAATAATCATAGAAATGATCCCTTGAGCCCACCTGAACTTACCTTGGCAGATGCGTTACCCAGACGCCTGCCCTTAGTATCTTCTTGCCCTGTTGCAGGAAGGCCCTATGGAGGAAATTAACTGAACACTATTGAGTCAACTCTGACCTTTACCTGGATTATGTAGAATAGGACCTCTAAAGAATATAATTGCTTCCAATCCCCTGCGTACCTTCCAATAAGCATAAACAATTGCATTTGCAATGGTTTACGTAGTAAAAAATCTAGTGTGTATGTTTCTAGATCGATTCCTCATCTATGTTTCTTAGCGACAAAAATCTTAACTGAAACCCCACTTATGTTGACCACTTGCTTGTATGCACTTAATACACTTGAGTATAACTAAGCGCTTACTTTCCTGTTGTGATTGGGAAAAGAGCTAATGAAGGAAGTATAGGACTAATCAAACTAATAGAAAGAGCAAGCCCGTCTTAGCTAACTCTCTACTATACTACTACTACTAGAATATTATACTATAGTAGAAATAGAATAGCCAAATAGTGCAAGACTTTATCTCTACCCTAGATAAGGAGAGTATCCAATCTATAGGGTTCATGTAATCTGTAGGGTTCCTATGAGAATGTGTTATGTTGTCATGAGGAAAAAGTGTTCATGAGTATAAATAAAATATATGGATAATGCAATAGGGCTCATCTTAATAGTAGGCAAATAAAAGGATAAAATAGAAATACTAGCCTCTATAAAGTAGTGTAGGCATATAATATCCCAATAGGGTAGCTAGTCTTTTTCCTATAGTAGGGTATAGAATATCCTAATTAAATATAATTATAAACTAAGCTATATTTAGAAATCAAAAGGTCACATGTTCAAATCTAGAAGAAGGTAGGGTAAGTATACTTCTATAGACTTTACCAGTAAAATCGTTGGGTGAAGAGGGTCTGATACACCAATTTGATGTCTAGCTTGGTTGTGACCTTAAAAATAAATTATTATTATTATTATAAGCTATAAAACCAAAGAAATGAAAGAAGTTCATCTCTGATGACACAACCCTTAGCTCTGATGTCCAGTAATGGAAGCATAGAATAATGCCTTACATCTCTCTGATGCGCGTCAATAGAAAGAATTATAAATATATATATAATGCCCATCCTAGATGAGTAAATAAAAGCACCTTTGGAAAGGCACATTTGCCTCAGTCTTATCCTTTCTTATCCGCATCTTCTTATTCGATGTGTCAAATCGATTATCAGCATCTTATCGTTCCTTCCGCATCTTATCGTTTCTTATCTCATGCAGAAAATCGTTGTTCCTCATATGTGGATTAAGTTCATTTGCAAATGGAAAGTCCCACATCTCCGCATGTGCATGTGTTTTCCACATATATGCATAAGGTAATTTGAAGAGGAAGAACGTTGCAATGCCACCCAAATCGACCCATATTAATTGATAAAACAAAATTGATAGAACACACTCTTGAAACCCCACGAGACTAGAACAACCTCTCTCCCACTACCCATCATTCATCCCTTATTGTAACAACCCATCAACCCTTGAACCCATAGTCCCTATAGCACGTTCTCTTTAGTTTGTTAATCTTCTTTTCCCCAACCTACCCCACGAGACTAGAACAATTGATTGGTCCATCCATTGGCTAGAACAACCTGTCACCTACCCCTTCTCCTCCCCTACCTTTTCACCGCATTACATTTGGTCCATTAATCTATAAGGTCAGGGGATTTCCTCCACCGCCTACCTAGCTCCATTGTCCAGTTCAATCCCCTTACCTTTCACAAGAACAACCCACCATTTTTGTCCCTATAGCTATGATTATCATAGTGACTAGCACCCTTACCTTATAGGTCGTCCACCTAACACTCTTCAGTTCGTTAATCTCCTTGCGCTCTTAAGTTTGGTAATCTCCGTTTACCCACCTATCTGTCTTGATAATTTTGTCGATTCAAGAACTTTATCTTTCTTTTCATTCAGTAGTAGGGCTCTAGACGGATCATTCTCCGTCACTTTGATTGCCTTATATATGGCCTGGAAGGAAATGGTAATGGATGGGAAGGGAAGGAAAGCCTGTAGGGAGCGAGAATATGTGTTGGTGACCAGAAACTGGATAAGACATTCTAGGTGTCCCATGGGAATCATATAGGTAGGTTGGTTCTCCCATTAGCCCCTAATCACTATAGCTGATGGTTGGATCATCAATTTCCCGATCGATACACTTATCACCCGACTTTCTAGTGTATCTCTAAGGGACTCTCTGGCTACTAAATGATGTGATGAAGGTACCCTTGTTTTTCTACCAATGGCAGGAAACAATGGAAATGAGGTACAGAGCGACGTTCTTCTAACTTCCTTCGTCGGATCCATTGAGTCAAGGAGCCTCCAAAAAACAACCCGGGAGTGGTAGGTGGGCCTTCTGATTCGTTTCCCAATTAGCCTCTGATTCTCCATCAACTAGATGAAGTTCTCGAAGAAGTAAGTCAAAAAGCACAGAGATATTTGGGGGCTTATTGAGGCTTATTGATCAATCAATTTGATCTTTCTCTTTTGGGGAAAATATGAGAGTAGACATGTTTCTACCAATCGCTAAAGTCGGAATTTATCATGAAAAGTAGACCAGTGAAATTGAACCATTCTCCAATTAACAGATTGAAGTTGCCTAGATAGAGCTTGAATTGGAAGAAGATCTATCTAATCACCACGATTAGGATGGAATGGCTATGCACACAACTTTCTCACCTCACTTTATTGATGGATCGTGGAGCCCAAGTAAGGCAACAAGTTTCACTTCGAGGCTTCCCAGTCGGTTCTGAATCTGAATTTCTTTATCCGAATTAGATGAAAAAAGCAGGTGCAAAAGGGATGGACCGAGGATCATCTCACTGATTGGTGATTGAGGAAAGACAGAAAAATGATTCGTTGTCGCCACATAAACATCTTGGTGATTGGTGGAAAAGGAATTTATGTATGACCGGAATAATGAGATCATCTAGCGCATGGAATAATTGGTTGCATAAATAATCCATATATTAATTGACATCATCTAGCATGATGGGTGATCACTCTTGATTTATGTACACCACTAAAATATTATCAATATGAATGCATTTATGCGACATCAAATGTGCCATTTCTCCTTGATTTCCTACACCTAATTCTAGAAGAAAGGGGTGATCGATAAAGAATATTTTATTCCTTCCGGGTCAGCATTGATGGATGGAAAACCTAGGAACCTGTAACTGGAAGCCCACCAGCCCATGTACACCTTTACTCCGAACGTTATAAAAGTGAACCAAATTCAAAAGTTAATTCCTCGTAACTGCCATTTCCTTTCATTACCATACCATTTGAGTGTGTATTTCTGACCCTCTTCCTCCAACCCCCTTCAGCTGAGAATAAGATTAAATATAACAATTATATATATATCGACTGACCCAAGATTTCTGACCTTAACCTGAAGAACCTGATCGATAAAGAATGGTTGATTGCTACCTTCCTGATTGATGGGTTGCCATACTCGACCTAGAGCTGTTGGACTCTCGTTCACCGCTATTTGATACCACCGTATAATCGCGGTCTATCTAAACCTCTCCATCGTTCACCGCTAGAATGAACCACCGATTCCACCTAGATTGATCAGGTCAATCATCTACAACTGAGTGGGCTCCCCCCTAGCAGAAAGAGATTTATCTAGCTGATGGATAATAGATATATAGTTCATTCATTGGTCTTTTGTTATTCCGTAAGTGATGCACTCTCTCACTGCACTTTGTTATTCCATAAGTGATCAACGACTCTTACTTACGGACGGATGAGGGTATTTAATGGATAAAAATATCACATCGTTTCATAGCTATATCTTACAAGACCTAGAATAAAAAAACAAGGGTGCCCAATTGGACCTTTCAAAACGATAGAGAGGACCAGAAGCAAGAATGCAGCAGAGAAAGACTTCTGAAGAGAGAGTAAGGAAGAACCAAACCATTTCTTGATTTTTCATGACCTTATCGATCCTTCATGACCCTATCTATTCATTATGTATTGTTTGTAAACCATCTATCCCTTAGCGCCCAGCTCGTGCCCTTTCCGCCTTACTGTCGGGAATACTAGTAATAATCTAACAGACAGGGAATATTGTATAGTTGAGAATGACAAAAATAGTAAGGACCTTAGGCCAAAGGGAAGACCAGTAAGGGGCTATAGGGAATAACATTTTGGTTCAGGTGAATAATAGGGAAAGGATAAGAAGAGGAAATTATATGAAGGATAAGAATAGAGCCCCAGATCCCACTCTCCAGGCAATTTATGCACCCATAGTGGAGGATTCAAGCCCGTAGTGGAGTTGGTTTAATAACCCACTAAAGTTAGGCCCAAAGGGTTCCTATTCTATCGAAGACAGATGGCAGGCATCACTCACTCTCTCTTGGGTAGGGTGTGATTCCCTTATATTTTCCCATAAGTCATATATATGGGGTTGTAAGTATGGGATTTTCAGAATGCATAATTACATATATAATAGTTGCATTGTCGAAGGATTGATCTTACCTTTTAGCTAGTGATTTGAGGAGAAGAAATAGAAGTACGGTAAGAAAAATTTATGAAGCTTTGTTTGTCTTTGCTAAAGCATAATTATGTATATAAATAATGAATCAAAGAAATGGGATACGTTCCTCACCTTCCTACTTCAGGTGAGCCATCCTTATTTGATTTTGATCTATCTAATTTCTCCAAACAAAAAATGAAGTTGAACACGCACGAGTGAGGGGGGGGGAGCTTTTTTTAGGGTAGGTGAGCTAAGGAAGGTGAGGTTAGACCCTTTTTTCACCTTTAAGAAGGTAGGTTAGGTGAGGTGATATCAAGTGAGCTAGTAGGTTGGGAAAGGAAAGACTAACTCGCACTACAAATAGATGGGATGGCCTGAGAATAGGAGTGACTAACCCTTGCTAGGACTTATAGAAGAGTCAACAATATTTACAACGACCTTACAAAAGGCTATTGGGTAGGTGAATATGTTACTAGTCCTGGATCTTGAACTACTTTCCTCAAGAAACATCTATAGAATCTAAAGGATTGACTTAATATACTACTGGGTCAGCTACACCTGCCTCTATAACCTATGCTACTGGTAGATATGCAACTGGATCTACTTCTGCTTCATAGAAAACGACTACTAGTGGTGGTGGTGTTGCTATGTGTATTGATGCTACCTTTGTAACTGATGTTTTTGGGTATTTAATGGATGCTTCAACGTGTGCTATTGGTGGTGGTTACTCTGTTGTTGGTACTCGTACTAGAACTGGTGAATATGATGCTACCATACTTGGAACTAGCTTTGACACTCTTCCAGCTATGGCACTCTTCATACTTACTTCTATGCTCACCTGGAAGCAAAACATGAACTATTCTCACTTGACAAAAGAACATGAACAACTTTAGAGAGAGAAGAGAGAGAGAATACTCACACACCTACACCTTTAATCTAAACTCAACACACCTAACCTTTAAGTGAGTGAGATTGATAACCTCACCTTAAGACATGCCACTCTTACAGATATGCCCCTTTGAGTTTAGGATAAGATTGATAGAGGAGACATTGTTGGCTAAATCACTTTAGCAGGACTAAATCATTGTAACAGGAGTAGGATAAATAACTTTAGGAGGCAGGCTAAATTGTTGTCATCCCGCTTTGTGATGGGCAGTAAACCCTATGCTCTGATACACTCCGTTGAGTCTATTGAGAGATGATGGAATGCTCAGTAGACCTTTTTCTTTCTAGGCAGTCCAACCTTAGCTTACCAAGGCTTAGTTACACTTGAATTTTGAGAGATGATGGGATGTTGCAGTCAACCCTAGCTTTGACAATGCTTTCAGTCAACCCTACGTTCAATTATCAACACTTAAAGTTATCCTACGTTGAGAGATTATGGGATGCTTGAGGAGAGGCATGAATCGACAATGGATGAGATGCTTGAAGAGAGAGATGGAGGGAAATGGACAAATTATTAAATCAAAATGATGTTGAGCGACATTTAATTCCTCTAATTATAATTTGTGTATGTCCGAGTAGCCTGCATATTCCTAGTCTATAGGTGTAATATATGTTGCTATTGGTTCCAGTTTCGATATCAGGTATGTAGAGTTGAGAAATGGAGTCTGGATGTTAGGAATGGGGCGAAAGTCTATGTGGTTGATGAATATGGCATCTGTAGCATAACTAGATCTAGTTGCTTATCCAGTCCCATAGGGAGGTGTTGGTACTGGTGATTCGAGAGAGATGTTTGTGATGATATTCAGGGGTGTATTGAGTAGATTAGGATAAAGGTAGTAATTTGTTGGGTTAATATTAGAAGTAACCTATAGGGACTCAATAATAAAAAGATTCTATGGATCTTGAATGAATGGTCTCTTACGAGGGATGTTGAGTGAATTGTTGTTGTGACAATCTTTGGTACGTGCTTTCTCAGTACGGGTGCTTCTTGTAGGTGCGGATATGTATCAATCCCTGGGTGGGGTTGGATCTCAATCTATAGTTGTAAGGGGTGCTACCATGCTTGTTTCTCTCCCTTTGTTTGTGGTATTGGTGCTTATTCAATATGAACAAGGGAATTGTATGTATTTGGTACTGGAATAGACTATGTCACCAGAGGATCTGAGATGGTGAACTATGAAGCACGTTGCTAAGCACAGGAGGGGGATCTTGGACCTGACACATACGGAACATAGCAAAGTCACTAGAATACTTCCTAGGATTAGATGAATGTCATGTATTGAACCAGGGGGAATCTCTAGGGTTAGACCAACGAATGGTGGTAAATCCAGTTTTGATAGCTAAAATATAACCTCTGATCTGGTTTTTTCAATGTGATGTAAACCCCAATATTTCCCCAAGATAGAGAATCTAACTAATAGATAGAAGATTCCTCATCTTCCTAATGGAGGTAATATGAGTTATCTTGCTATAAAATCTGCTACTCGTATCGACATCTAACCTGGGGCTTTAGCTTATGCTACTGGTACTACTCTCAGCTATCCTTCATCAACCTGGGGCTTCAACTTATGCTACTGGTAATACTCTTAGCTATCCTTTATCGACAGGTACAACTACTCGATACACACCATCCACTATAGTGGCATAGAAACTCTTTACTCTATCTACCTTTGTTATTACACCTAAAACTACAAATGAAGGCTATTCCTATGTATTTGCTACAGCTCCTAGTGGGGATACTTCTATTGGTGGAGAATAATATACAACATAATGAAATGATTGAACCCAATCAACTACTCCTGCATCTTTATCTGTACCTGACTCCTATGCTCATGGTCTGTCTTTATATTGATCAAAAACCTATCCATCACAACATCACCATCAACATAGTAAACTTGATATTCCCTTGCTACTTATGTTGGATAAGCTTCTCCTCGTGGCCCAGGCCAATCAAATGCAATCCAATCCCTATAAAACCTTTACCAATTGAATAAGTTTTGCGGTCAACATACCTAGAATAGCCAAACCTTCTACTCAGTTCTATACTTACACTTGTTGGACCACAAGGGACACTCAAGCAACTAGATCATTAACTTCTGAAAGTTTAACTGCCTATCAAAATCCATATCATTTATTTTTCTCTACTACTAGTCACACATTTATTGCAACCATGTAACCTCAGACCCAATTGAAACAACCCCATCACTGACAATTTGCACAAAGCACCTATCATGACCAAAAACAACCCTTTAAACTAGTAATTATGTGATTGGTACCTCTAGAGCTACTACACTTGACCCCCTACAACTAGAACAACCAGATCGTAGACCCTGTATGCCCATGATGTCTCTATCATGCTACCTTCTCCATTGAAATTTTTGATGAGGGGCTCACTCAATCTTGATATAGGAATGGATTTTTACCAACCTATGCCTCTATTATCTTCTTTGCCTCCGCCCAGAGTGTTTTACTCCACATTGAACTCAATCAATTTCTTAAATTTTTGTTGTTCTAGCGGTCCTACCATACCCTAGATCTAGGGTTCCTCACCTTTCACCCTTGCTACTAGCTATACCCAACCCAAATATAGCCTTATCCACTTGTTTATTCTATCTTATAATGATTTGTATACCAACTCTTCAATCCAATGTGCTTTTAAGAAGGTGGGAGAAAAACACAACCATTCATTACTCAAACATGTCTACAACCTTTTGCTTGATATAGAAGCTACATGAAAGCCAACATGCACATGCCATTTGACCCACCTATGAGCCAACCAAATAGTATGGGTGTGTCCCCAATGACCTCAGAGAAATCATCACTATTAGCCTTCATAGACAATATTCATTAGCAATATTTTACACTCTCTGTACCCACCTGTACTTAGAGACATTCTAACCAATAGCCCCTAGCCGTGAATTATATTTCTCTATTTGAAACAGGAGCATCACATTGTATATGAAACTCACATCTCGTCATAGAACATGTCACTACATTCTTTACCTTGTATCACCTCTTCGTTTGGGGAGGTCTGTTTACACTCATCAATAATTCAGAAAGAGCAGAAAGAACCAACTTATTCATTCGTCAATTCTGTTTTGGGAAAAATGCCTTCCATATTTGTCGCTATAAACCATTGATCAAATGTTGACTTACGATGGGTATAGGTACGTCAACGAACCAAACGACAATGTTTTCTTCTATAAGAATGGCCATTTAGCCAGATAGAGAACAAAAAATTGTCACTCTTCAACCATATTAGCAGGGGAAACCATCATTTATCTCTATATACAAGATCTCTTGGGTTCTACCACCTATTTCATATTCTTTTTCCTACCTACTTATCGTAGGAGATACAATTCCGTACAAGAACCATCACATTGTGTTTAGACTACATAGTCTAATAATACATGTTTTGACTCTGATAAATGAGACCTCAATCGCATCATGAAATCATGTATGAGAATTGGCGACCAAGGAATCAGTTATACCAGACAAAACCAAAACAAAAGTGATGGGGTCCATTGGTCCAAGGGAGAAACACCAAAAAAAACTATCAACGTATGAGGTTCAACCCATATATAATTGATTCTAGCTAGACTACCAACATACATGCATTCACTTCTTACCCTATTCATGTTCTTATCAGTACAATTCAACCAACCCCCTAGACATCATTTCTTGTTGAGCCATACATCCCTCCTCATTGATTGACTGCATCAAGGGGCCTCCCCTGGACCCCTAGAGCTGACCAATATTACTCACGTAGTAATAAATAAAAGATAAATCCTACTTAACACCCTAGGAATGCCCTTGTAGACCCTGAATAAGTCATATCCCATGTCTACCCTCAATCACCTCGCCTTAGCCCTACCCATCTGCTTAGCATGCTCCTCAGTTAGACCTATGTATTCCTCCTACTCCATCAAGCACTCCTACCCACTTGGTGCTATAGGGAATCTCCCCAAACTTCTTAGCTAGATTTATTACTCCTTAGTAGGATACTACTACTACTACTTCAGTTTCCTACTTATTGTTGGTATTGTATTATATTTGTTGGATGGATCCTCCATGATAACTTTAGGAATATCACCCAACTGAATAATTTAGTAATGAAATAATTAGTAGTCTTTTTAGGATGAGGAATAAAAACTCATTAGCTATCTTCTCTATACTCTATATTTTATATGAATCTGAGACTATCTATTAGGAGGAATTACACATTAGAATCTTCTACTTCACTTAGAATATATTCTACTAGACTTAGATCGAACTTCTACTCTCTAATAAATGTTTATTTATATACAATATTAGTGTTAGCTCTATTAGTATCAAGAATATGAGAATTCTCGATTTGTATCTTTACTCCCTATTTGTATATACCCACTCCCAAGTCTTCTACTACAACTACTGGATAGTAAATTATTTTCTCATTTTGTCATTATATTTTTCTATCTATCTATGCTACCCATCCCTCTATACATCTTTCTATGTTTATTGATCTTAGGTATTCAATTTCTACCTATGTTTCATAAGATCCTACCTCTCTACTATCTTTTATGCTCCTGGCTCTAGAAGCTATCTCAGTTATCTAACTGATAAGCTATCCAACTAATATCACTAACCACACCTATAAACAAACACTAAGCAATTGCTAGGAAAGGAACCTCACTAAACAACTCTATTAGAATATATCTCACAACCCCATGAGTAAGCTCTCAGAAACCTATCTATTTTTTCCTTCTAACCCTTTCAATACATAGAGGAAAGATTTGGGTTTACATCATGTTCAAAACCAGCTCAGAACCCACCCCCAATGACAAGGGGATTTTAATCCCTTTTTAGGTATAATTACTACGACCAGATCTTACAGCTCTTGAGACAACACCAACAATGGAAAAGTCAATACCAGCTTATTCCCCATAGGACCTTACCCGACCAGAAGCAAAGGCCCCTCCTCATACAGTTTCAACTTCCATTCTTTCCAATCTCTCTATTGGAATCACATCAGGAAGGAACCTCAAGAAGAGACTATCCCACATCACCTGTACTTAGTTGAATCAACAACTTGAACCCTTCTATTTATCTATGAATGAGAACCCTATTTTGATCTTCTAATGAAACCCAGCCAGATTGATCTATTATCGAAACAACAGGAACCAACCACATACATATTGGATCTTATTCACATTTATATCTTCTATTTTACACTTTAGTATCCCATATTTCACAGTCTCCTATCTATGATGATCCAGAGCAAGTTGCTCGAACGTTAATGGAGGTAGGATTTCTCTATCTATCTACAGGAAGGAAGAGGGAGTTTCTTTGGTACCGAATCTAGCTATGCTAGAGAATTCCCTCTCATATTCTCCACCAAATCGAACAAGCAACTAAAGAACCTTAATTGCAGTGTTGAAGAATGACTGATATGAGTCGTTTCTAAATCACGAAACATGCTCTCTAATGAATTTCGAAAGAGGCAAAAACCGCCCTTCAAGACCCCCTTCCTTAAAGAAAAGAGAGATAATTGTTTCCTTCTATCTATGTTTTCCAATGATCCAAGACCTATTAAGTAAGTGTGGCTAGGCAGTGGTGAAGGCAAGCCAGAGATTGATCTATCTCTGTCCCTCCCACACCAGAGAAATGTTGATCGACTGTTGTGTTGTTGTTGCTGACTGTGGCTTGATATTGAGGAGTTGAAGGGTTTTTGGTGGAGCATCAGGCACCTAATGGTCATAGGTTCGATTCCTGCTCATTATACCTATGCTAGCCAGATTGATAGAGTATAGGTGCTAGCCAGACTTAGACTGACTGATAGAGGGTGACCTGAACAAACAAAGCAAAGAAAGCGTTCAGAACCAAAATAGTGAGGGGAAGGGAAAATAAATGATCGAATGAAAAGGGGGAAGGTGAGAGAGACATAGGTTAAAGAGGAAGGAAATTTTATCACCGTCTCCCTCCTACCCCGAATCCAATCAACCGTTGTCCCAATTCCTTATGGGAAAAGAGGGAGAGGCGAGGCTCGTAATAAAAGGTCATGGTATCAGAATAAACATGAAGTGGCCATAACCTTTACAACCTCTCCCAAATCCATTCAAATCCTAAATCAGATTCCTGACCCACCAAATAAAGAGAGATAGAATGCTAAAGGTTGGGCCAAATATAGGAGAGTCATTCCAATCCCTATTCATTCACTGATCAACAACTAGCTTAAGTAAGAGGCAGTCACCCTATCTTAGCATTCATAAGGGAGGAGGTTGAGGTTTAGGTCTCCTAGCATTCAAAAGGGAGGGAGGGTGAGGTAACAAAGAAAGGAAGGGCACATTAACATTTCCTCTTTCTATTCCCCTCTGCCCACCCACTCTTATTCCTTCCAATGAGGCGTACAGTCTCACCTTGGTCATAGAACTTTTCAGCTTGAAATCTCAGCTACCACCTATCTTTAACCCATCCATCTGTCCTAATAACCCTAGTCATAGCACCATACAACATGCCTTTACGATATAATTTCAAGAGTCTTTTTTGGCTAAAAACCGATGAAGGAATCCTGCACACCTCCAATATGTAACAATGAATATTTTTTCTATTATCCCAACAATTTCCTCCCAATGTATCACTCCCACTTTTGATTATGGTTTTCATTATTTTAGTAGTATTCTGAACATGAACATCATGGAGAGAATTACTGAAGAAATCTACAATTTAGTAAATGACAAA
>JZKD02S1140836.1:182902-209060 GCA_000966675.3 Picea glauca | reverse complement strand
TATATATATATATATATATATATATATATATGATTGCATACATTAAAAAACAAAAACACCTTAGCAATAAATTTTTCATAAACAATACATATTATTTCGAAGCCATGCTTCATGAATTCTCTCAAGATCTTGTATGATGTCTTAATTCCATACTTTGTCTCCTGCATGTTTAATACGATGTGACAAATCATATTCGATATATTCAATATAGAGTTTTCTTGTTTTTCATTAATTATAAAACAAGGAAAGTTAAACAACATAGATACTTACAAATTATTCAATTAAACTTTCATTCTTCAACATATATTCACATCCCATACTTAACCCAACTTTTATCAATTCATGGGTTGGATCCTCTTTGTATGATAACACCTAGTAGAAGACATCCATAGAAAAGTGTAAATTAATTATTTAAATATAAATATCATAGAAAACATGAAATATTAAGAAAGGACAAAAACGTAAATACTCACAAAGTTTATGATCAACCATTTTATTCCTCGTCATCATGCCTTATGTGATGAATGGATTCTATTTTTTTTTCTTTTCTGCAACAAAACAATTGAAAATTAGTGCTATGGGGAAATTTCCCCTAAACTGGTGTTGTGGGTGGGAAATCCCTCCTACGGACTAGCACTAAGGGTTTTATCATGCATGCAAAAATGACCTAAAGATTCTTACATTTTACCATCATCCCATGCCTAAACCCCCATTACTCATATGTAAATACAAGGCTCAGGAGATTAAGTTGACGTACCTTATTTTTCGTGTTTGATGTCGATCCCTTTTCGCGCTTGGTCGTTCTTTGACTGCAACTCTCCTCCCAATGCTGACCTGTATTCACTAAAGACAAACAAAGAACTCCACATGCATTTGATCTATGAACTAATGGGTTAGAGATTTAATCAATCATACAATCAATATTCCAATAATGACAATCTCATATAGAGGGACGGGAAAATAAATTCTTTTATTAACTTCACAATGATACCTTACAATGATAAAGTCAGCTACTGCTCCTCGATCCTGGTCCCGGGCTCTTCTTCCATTGTCTTCCAACTGCTTTGCTCTATACTTCTCTTTGCACAAGGATGGCTAAAGGTTGGGACAAGGGGAATGCTTAATCGGGTATAGTTTCTTTACTATGATTCTCCTCCTTTCAAATGGGACCCCGAACCCTTCTTTTATAGGCTAGAAGAAGCTAGGTATTTGATCGAGTGACAGGCCATGCATGGCCAAAAGATTTAGTTAAGTTACCCAAAGCTGTGTGTTTCGTCAACAACTTTCCTTTTTCCGTGCTTTTGTAGGTACACAAGGGTTGTCTTGGGTCATCTAGTGTTTACACACATGCAGTAATGGAGCAGGGCACGTGGATCTTTATAAAAGGGGTTTTTAAGAAGAGATGTTCAACAGTGTTTTGGCAAAGAAGGAATCTAAGATGGCCTGATGCCAGGTAAGCATGTCTGGTTAAAATTAGGGTTATAACAGATGCCCCTAATGTGTGAGGTCAGAAGAGCATATGATGGCCGAAATACATTAACAATCTTCTCCAACATTCCAAACAAGTGAGCCCAAGGACCAGAAATCGAGAGGTGCCTTCTGCAAAATAATAATTGTCTCATCGAGGCGGGCATACCCATGCTCAGGATGAAATAAAATCATGGCTATCAATCAAATACACTGAAGATCCATGTCATATAACTATATAAAGTGTAGCCGCAAACAATACACAACGGAGCTACATCTCAAAATAAAAAAGATATGCATGTAGAGTATCCATCTTCTAGAAGTTGATGAGGCCTGATGGCTGGAGATGAGGTCTTCAGAGCTCGAGCAAAAACTTCAAAATCTTCAAAACTTGGGTAGGAGTGTAATATGAGTGTACGACTTCACTACCCAGAGGTTTTCGACGGCTCGTCGATCATGGACTAGAGGATCTTGATGAACAGACTAAAGTCTTCATTGATCTCGAACAAAGACTTGATTGGACTTTTGGGATGGCAAGGGACAAACTGCAGAGGGGCTGACTCAGGATTGGTAAAAATTCCCTTTAAGAATAGCACGACAACTAATGAGACTCAGGCAGCATATCAAGTTCACGATGCAGTAGGCAACACAAAATCTCCATATGTTTGGAAGGATAACCAAATGGAGAAGGACACGACTCTATGCAGCGACAAAATATTCCTAAGGTCGTATTAAATCCCAGAGTTTGGTGAAAAAACGGACAGATGTGCTTTATCCAAGGGTGACTCATTATGCTGCCAATACAAAGAAACTACTTTTCCCTTCCTCTTTTTGGGGTATATTTGATTTTTTTGTCTTTTTCAATAATTTTGGAAAAAGAATAAAAGAATGTTACATTACAAAGCAGGAATGAGTGTTGCAAACATACAAGTTCGAGGTGCAAGGACAAGACTGATGTTCAAAGAAAGAACACTCGAGAAAAATACCTCCTGGGACCAAAGGTGTCAAGACGCAGAGGCAAAGTTCTACAGGGCTTGCATATAAGGCATTCTTCAGATGGTTCAATTGAGAGAAACATGGAGTCGGCATTAGACCAAATACGCAGGTATGCAAACTCGGTTAACAAAACACACAATGGTAATGTCCTTCGATGTAAGTTTAACGAGCCTAGAGAAGGTAAGCTCGACGGTTTTTCATATTTAGAGAGTCTGAAAAAGTGTAAAAGGAGACTCCAATGGGGTACCTTTTTCGAAGGTAGTCTAGTTGGTTCGAAAAAGGGGTAAACTAGCACTGACAAGACATCTATTCAAAACCATTTTAATGAGTGTGATAAAGACAAGATCACTCGGCCATTTTTTCAGTTTTAAGGAGTCTGAAAAAATCTTAACTATGGACTGCATCAAGAATGTTCTTCTGGACCATTTTATCGAGTGTGAAAGAATAAGGTCACTTGGCGATCTTTTCAATTTTACGGAGTCTGAAAAGAGCTTAACTATGGACTCCATGGGGGTTCCTTTTTCGTACATTTAGTCCCTCAGGCCTGAAAAAGGGTTAAAATGATACCTAAGGGTACTCTTCTAGAGAACTGGAGTTCCTTAGAGTATACCTTTGTTCGTACAGTTGATCATTCGGACCGAAAAAGGGGTAAACTACTACCGGACAGATGTGACTTCAAATTTCAATTTAACAAGCGTGAAAGATCACAAGATCGCTCAGAAATATTTTCATGTTTAGAGGGTTTGAAAAGGGCTTAAAAGAAGACCTGTTATGTTTTTTGGGAGTCCCGAGGGCGAGGTCAAGAGTGAAAAGGAATCTTGCAAATGAGGCTCAAACTCGTAATCAGGGAAAAACTATGGAGGACTCTCGAGCCTATAGTCATTAGTGACACCATGGATAGCGTCATGCAACCAGGATCTACCTAGGGAATCCATGTTATGGTAGGCTCTACCACCAAATTACGACACTTCTAAAGAAGTAATGAGGGTTCTGTGTCGCAACTCGGTGGGATCGATCCTATGGCAAAGCAGAAAAGACAACGAGATGCAGAAAGTGGGGGTGGAATCCTGACTTAAATGAAACGAGCTGGGAAAATATGACTTTTTACCAAAGGACCGTCCAAACGCCCAAATCTCAAAAATTTTCCAAATACCCAAAGGAATACCTCCCTTGATCATCCAAAGAAAACTCATGAACCATCTTAAATGATTTTCAGTTTAGAAAAAATGACAAAAGGGTCCGAAAATTGACAAAAAAGGGCCAAAAAACTCTATAAATAGAAGTTGACAGCTCATTATCACCATTGTTAATTCAGAAATTGACTAGAAGCCAAAAATGCCCCTTTTTGAAAAGAATTGATTCTGGGAGCTTCGGTGGACGAAACAACCATCTACTTGGACCAAGTAAGTATAAACTCTCTCCTCTCGCAATTTAAATCTTTATTTGTTCTTTTAGTTTCAAGTTTTGGGGGGGCATCGACCGTCAAAAGGTCAGCCCTAGGTCCACGCATGTTGTCTTATGACAGGCCGCGTGTACACTCGAGAAGAGGAAAAACTGCATGTGTGTACACGTGACTGCCATCATTACAGTGCACGTGGACCCTTTATTTAATGGAAAAAAAATTAGAAAGAAAGGGTTAACCCTCCTGAACTTGTCTTTTTGTAGGATGTATGTTCACTGGAGGGAAATAGAGCATGAGGAGATTAGTGCGTTGGTCATGGAAGACCCCAATGTTGTTGTTGCCTTAATGCAATGTGGGTTGCTAAAATTCTTCCTATGTCCTTTTATGCGAGCACAACCTAGGCTACTGAATGCCTTGGTTGATTATTGGAATCCCGATGAAGAGGCCTTTATGTTAGAGGGGCAATCATTGGTGCCTACTACAGAGGATATATACTTTTTGACTGGCCTCTCCAGGAGAGGGGAACCAGTCAATTTCGGAACATTTCCTTCGGGGCCTCATAACATGTCAGAGTTTATAGGACTTTATTGTGAGGCTGGTATAGACCAATCAAGCTCTCAGGTTCCAATAAGCAAGATCATTGATTTATCACTACATGCGATTGTGTTTCTTATTGGGTGGATGACTGGTTCTGAGGCTCTACATCAGTCGTCTCGTGCACAGATGAATTGTGCAGTCCAGTGCTTAAATGCATAGATATTTGACTGGAGCACTACACTGCTGGATTGTATGAAGAGGTAGCTAACAGATTGCAGTTGTGGATGCAGAGGAACTTTAGGTTCAGGATGATTCTATTCTCTTTCTTCTTTGAAAGAGTTCCTAGTTTTAGTCCTCGAGTGGTGGTACGAGGACATCAGGCCTCTCTTCCTAGGATTTGCAGATGGGCAATGTTACTACCACGACAGGGTGGTGGAAGGACCAATGAGTCATTTGATGATGAATTCTTTGTTTGGTTGTCTTGACAGATCCCAGTCATAGAGGATTACCCTTATGCTGGGATTGATTTCTTGAGAGACCCTGAGATACCAGTACCTCCTAGAGAGGAGTGAGGAGAGATGGGTAAGTTTGTATCATTTTATTTTTCTGTAAAACATATGTAATTTTCATGTAAAAATTTTTGTGGGGTGAGCCATTACTATCTAAAATGCTATGTGGTAAGGAAGACGAGATTTTAAGTCGGTTGTATCTAGCATGATTGTACCTGGATTACAAGTCTCGGTAGATCCTAAAGTGGCTAACAAAGCTTTCCACTGGGAAGGGTAGATTTGGAGGATCTCCAAAGCAGACATCGCACAAGGGGCTTGAGATAAATGCTCCACCATAGAATAGTTCTAGGAAGCCCTTGCGTTTGGGTTGTGAGAAGCTTTCTTCAACGCACCTTTTGGGATGTGTGTCATTGTTTCGCCCAAAGTCTTCTTGATCTGGAGAGGAAGAGATGGGAATTCGGCTTCTTTTCCCTTCTCATAAGTGCTTGGTTTACTGTAGTCATGTGCTCTAGTCGATATAAAAGCATCACCCTTCATCATATACACATTCACGGATGCAGGATTGTTCGAAGATGGAGAGGGTCCTTGACTACCCCCTTCCGCGCTTGTAGAGGCTTGGGTTAGGTTTTTCCCATGTTGAAATGGATTGGTTAACACAACAGGATGTTGTTGTGTCACAAACTTTTGGGCCTCTGCAAGCCGAGGATATTGGTGGGTCAGGTGGTCTTCCACCCATAGGTTGCACAGATACCTCGCCTTTCGTTTCTCAGTGTTTCCCCCGCCAACATTATTAGTGGGTTTCTTATCCCCCTTACCTTATTTCATTATTTTTTCTTTCCTTCAGGTTGTTGGGTGGCCTATGGATTTGTCGATTGCACTGTGTGTAGATCCAACGTTTGGGTAGGGGGAGCAGCCAAAATAGTAGTTTGGCTGACCGCTGTGTGTTGTATAGACAATTGCTACATTTTCTTCGTCAGTTGCTCAGCGGGCTTTGTGTGTGCTGAACCAACAATACCATCGCCATGTGGTCCAGCTCTCTGTCTGGTTTTATCAAGTATTGAGTGTGGCGCATCTAGCAAGATCTTGTATAATAAACTGGACTAGGAGTAGATTAGCTCAAGCTGTTGAGCTCTCATGATGGCATCTTCTTCAGAAAACACTCCCGACATCACGACGTCTTTGGATAACTTTGGGAACAAATACTTAAGGAACCACTCAAGAACGAATGTTGGTGGAACTGACACCTTAATTAAACTCTTTCGACGTCTCCATTCTTGGATGTGATCAAAGATATGGTCTGCTTTTGTTTGTGAGAAATTGGCCAGCAATTTTGTGCCAGTGTCGTATCACAAAGGTAATTGGAAATGGTTGAGGAAATCCATTGCCAATTCGCCGAAGGAAGAGTATCTTGAGCAGTCGATCTCAATGTACTATTCCACGACACTCCCAATGAGAGTACGTTGAAACAATCGCAACTGTACGAAGTCATCCTTTAACGAATTAGATGAGAACCAAAGGTGAAAAGTAGTCACATGATCTCCTAGATATTCATTAGGCTTGCACTCGAACTTTGGTATGTCTAAAGGCAACTTCGTCAGCATAGGGGGCCAATGCAGATCATGACAGATAGGGTCATTCAACAACCTTGTCAAGTCTAGAAAATGAAAGGTTTTATCGGACAAATCGGTAGGTGAGGACACTAACATATCTCCCTAGATCCACCTAGATCTAGAACAAAACAGGACAGGACACGAATCTTTCCCTAAGTTGTAGTCATTGAATCTACTAAAGAGAAGGAATAAGTGACATACCTTGATATCACTTTGTTAGGTCTCTGTTGCTCCTTCTTCGCTTCGGTGCTCTTATGACATCAGGTCCAAGACAACACAAACCAACCAAAGTGAAGATAGCAAAGTATATTCAATGTCAACTTATGCATATGATCAAGGAGTTATGTTATAAAATAAGGGTAATTTTATGGGAAAGGGACGTGTCGTTGTATTATATTAAATGAAAGTAGAAGATACAACCTGATTGCCTTGATGTCACAAGCTTCCTTTTAGTGACCCTTGGTTCCAACACACACACTTACTTTGCACTAGCATGAAGAAGATCTGATTCTTCTTGATAGACCAAATAGAGTCTTCAAGCTTCTGTCCAAGCAGGGTTCTTCACACAATTCTTTCACCAATTCTTCATTCAAAATTGCTTAACCTTTTCCATGAGAAACCTTTCAATATATAGGAGAAGGAGAGATGGTTAAATGGATGAGGATTATCCCACCAAATCTAAGAAGTCAGTAGAATGACAACCATGCGAATGCCAACTCATTTTCTAGAAGATCCCCTTCTAGAACCTTTGGGACCTCTTCTCCTTTCCAAGCTTAAAAACAGGTTCACACCCTATCTATGGAGTAGACTGCGAACAGTTCACACCCTAAGTGTGGGTGGCTTGCGAGAATGAAGGATTCTCGCACCCTGTACCATAGGCAGCCTGCGAACTCATCTTAAAAATATGTTTTTGGAAGAAGACATGAGCCACTTTTCTCAGGCAAAAAGTCCTTGTTGGGAGCCTGAATACATCAGTGTTGAGACATCACCAGAGTGACCAAAATCATGTGAAACAGAATTCCCCCCAAAGAAAGAGGATGAAATCCATGATAGCTGAAATATTTTGTAAACTCTATGTGTGTGTCAAAAACCAGGAGCACACCTAATCGAAAACCTGCAAACAACCAGTCATCTACAGAATATAATACCAGTTCTGAGGTAGGAATTCCCATACTCAGATAAAAAATGAATGATATGATAAGTGTAGGTCATGGCCACCAATCATACACCGTGGATCCATGTCATCAAAATGCTGCATAGCCACCAGGAATACACTGTGGATCTATGCAATAAGACTTGAATAATGACATAGCCATGAGACATACAAAGTGGATCTATGTGTCGATACACATCATACATACTCCATCGCAGCCTGGATAAAAAAGATGAGACCCGGGGTCTTCAATCCCGTCACCTGAAAGTATGAATCTAGCCATGTGATTACATTTGTTGAAGTCGAACATGGTAGAAACCACTTGATTACCGGTCATTGAAGAAAACCATTAACAAGTGCGAGGAAAATCACCATTGATGTCGATGACTCCCAAGGTACCAAAGTACAATACGAACGAATGCGAATGAATGAGATGAAGTTGAGCACTCAGCAGAATCTCTTGATCAGGGATCAATGATGGCAAACCCCTGTTGAAAGCAAAGAGACCTTCCATTAAGGCATGTAGGTTCCAAGGTACTAAATGATTTCTAAGTCTTATTTCCGGATAATGAGTTGGAGTCGACGGAACAAGATTCGTCACATGAGGGCCTTGATGTATCCCCCATCAATGACATGAAATAAGTAACAAATTTTGAGGGTGAAACAGAGTATGAATACAGGTTGAAATGGACACAGGGAAGGCCGACATAGTAAGAATGGACAACTACAGATGGCTGACTCGATAGAGGGCTCGTGTGAACTTCTCTTGAACATATGAACAACACAACCAAGGACTTAGCAGCACTAACTCAAAGATGACCCAAGATATGACCTTGGAGCAAGTTGAATGAGAGACAAATGGATTTCCCAACCCAGATTCAAACGACAAATAGGGGGTGTCATGTTCAAGAGCGACGCTTACTGCCATTAATATGAATACGAAAACACATCCCTTTCCCAAAATTTCCTCCACCATTTCTGGCGAGTACCTCTTTATTTTTACGCAAGCTTGAGGAGAATAACATATGCTTGTTGATGTAAGCTCATCCTTCGGATGAGTCCCTCGGAGTATATTTAATGAACTCTAGGAAGGAGTGGTTCGGTCTCATTACGGGTCTGTCAATGTTTGTTTAACGAGTCCAAGGATAGAAAACTCAGGAGTTTTTCATGTTTTGAGAGTCTAAAAAACACTTAAAGAGAAATCTCTGAGTTCCTTTTTCGTAAATAAGTCCGACGAGACTGAAAAAGTGATAAACTATCGCCTGTCGAATGTTTTCTTCAGATACTTTAACGAGCATGAAGAGAACAAGATCGCTTGGCAATATTTTTGTTTTTACAGAGCGTGAAAAGAGCTTAAAGGATACTCCTCTAGGGTCATCATTTTCGTGTTACCATACGAGTACGAAAAGATGAGAAAAAGTATACTCAGTTACGTTCTCATATATTTTCGAGAGCGAGAACGAACAAAGACTGAGCTCAAGGTTTTTCTAAAAACTCTAAAAAGTAGTCATACATCCGACAAAAAGAAAAAACACCCGTACTCCTTCGTTTTAGACTTCAAAGTTGCTACATATACAAAAAACCACACTCATAGGACTATTAGGGAATTAGGTTTTATAGACAAAATAATATAAAAAATCAACAAAAGTGGTAAAAAGTGAATAAATATGGGTAAAAAGGGTTTTTACCATTTCCTTGTGATTTTGCCAAAAACTTTGCCCAACACACCTCATTTTCCTCCAAACTTATTTGTTTGATCATGGGAGGCACAGGCGATCATTTGGCAAATTGTTTCAGCCAACGAGGTAAGCTCTTGATCCTTTAACTTTTCCATGGTTTAGTTTTAGTTTTTATTGGCAATTTTTAAGGTTTTGGGTTCATTTTAGGGCCACACCATGCGCTCAAGCATTCTCATAGGTGGGCCTTGTGAGACCTGCGAGCATCTAGGATTCTCACAGGTGGCCCTCACGACACCTGCAGGGGCCGGAAAATGGATTTTAAAATTGAATTTTGCCAAATAAAAATTATGCCAAAGTTTGAAACAAGTCACTGACCCTTCTCTCATGTCCCTTGTGCAGGTGTTTGATCATCACAATGCTAGAGTAGCCGGAAAGAGAACATGAGGAGGAGGATGCCATTGCCGGGAATGACCCAGGTGCTGTCACTGCCCTTCGGGACTGTGGGCTCTTGAAATTCTTCAAGATTTCGGGCATGAGGTCCCAACTCAAATTGTTGGAATACCTAGTTCATATGTGGGACGTGGACCAACAGTTGTTTCACGTGGGAGTCCACACGTTGACCATAGATATCGAGGATATCTATTTTCTAACAGGGTTATCACGGCATGGGTACCATGCTAGCTTGACTAGTGGCCGAGGCGGTGGACTCCCTATGAGTGAGTATTGTCACCAATATTGTGTTCCTGAGGTAGAAAGAAGCAAGGGCAAGGTTTCTATTTGGGGGGTCCAAGACTTGACCCTGTGAACCATTTTGTTCACTATAGCATGCATGGCTAGGAGCGCAGCTCCACACATGGCTCTTTAGAGATACTTCCAATATGCCATAGAGTGCATAGAGCCATGAGTCTTCAACTGGTCAGATGCAGTTCTCCGTAGTATGAAGAGGCAATTGACGAAGTGCAAGAGGGGAAACTTGAAGTAGTTTGGGTACGGATCACTTTTGGTGTCCTTCTTCCTCGAGAGGGTTCCACTGCTGAGACTACAAGTTGATTGGGGTTTACTGGCCCCATAGGATCTGAGGATGTTGAGGTGGTGCAACCTTATGGATTGACATGTAGAAGGGCCCATCATCAAGTACAATGATTCATTTTTCGACTGGTTGCGGCCCCAGATGCTTATGATTGATGACTATGCATATGTTGGTTTGTATTTCTGAGGGGATCCCGATTTGGCCCTGCCTGAGGATGCTCAGTGGGGTTATTTAGGTAAGAAGTATGCATTTTTTTTTTTAAATGTTTTTTGTAATTTTTATCATATGAAATTTTTTTGTGTTTATCCAAGAACTAACCAAAAAAATCTCTTTTCGATGACACAGATGTAGGGCCATATTGACCTCCGGGAACGTCTCCTATTCAGTGGCGAGGAGAGGTGGCTCCAATGGCGATATGGGATGTCGAATACTACAAGGCAGTGGATTAGAACTTGGAGGGGTTGACTGCTAACATCTCAGATATGGCTATTGGGGAGATTCCTAGATGTTACCAGTGCCATACTGTGGGCGTGTCTGAGTCTATCAGTCGACTGCTTCGTAGGGTAGCCTGAGCAGTTGTGTGTTATTGTGAGCATCATCCATGACACTTTTTTGTAGAATCCATGGGATTCATATTTTTGAGATTTTGGTCCTTAGATGAAAACTTTTTGTCAAAACTTTTGATCGTTATATACATACATACGACTTCTACCGTCTTATCTTGTGTTGTGTTATACATGTAATGTATGATTGGTTTATAAATGTTCCAAATGTCTATCTAACACATAGTTAGCTAATGCATCAGTGAATGTATTTAGACATCTAGGAATGTGTTGATACTCAATATAATCAAAATAACGTTTCAAGAGGCGGATTCGTAAATATACCCGTAATAAAGTAGGACTTCGAATAGCATAGAAATTACTTAGTTGTAGTACTACTAGCTGCGAATCGAGTCGTATAACCAGGTGGAAGATACCAAGAAAAATAACATCGATCAACAATTCAATGATGGAGCTATATTCTACAATATTATTGGTCACACGACCAAGGCACACACCTTGCAGACTGATAAGTTCGTTTGTAGGTGCGTAAATTGCCCATGCAACATAAGCAAGGTTCTGAGTACTACAACTAGCACCATCGGCAAAACCAATGTGGGGTAGGGAAGACTCCATCATCTGGAAACCAAGCACAACGTAACATAAGCGGTCGAGGGCAGAGACGAAATAACGAAAAAAAATACTACAATAACACACAAGAAGTATGATACAATAAAATACAAGCACTCATGCACAAGTGATCTTAGGCATAATACTTTTTCATGTACAACCTATTTCTGGGTTCACTCAAAGGGATATCGTTGTAGTCTACCAAGTCGTAAGCTCCTTTCTCTAAAACTCATCTGACGATATAAGGACCTCGCCACATAGCTTCAAATTTTCTAGATCCTAGCATATCCCGATCTTGCTCATACAAAAGAACCAGATCACCTTCGGAGAAAACGCGTGGCTTGACATGTTTATCGTATTGGGCTTTGACGCGTTTCTTTTGGGCATCTACTCTCTCATGTTTATGGGTAATTATAGTTTCCTGAATGAGTTTTATTCACTATTGTTACATTTCAAACAATAGTTGTTGAGCAGTGACAGAGACAAGGTTTCTTTAGTTTTGAAGTTACTTGGAAGGTTGTTATGGAAGTCAGCATGTACTTAACCAAGAGGCAGTATGGTTGGTTAGTGTAGGAGTAGATAGAAGAATAAGCTCTTCATATGAGCACTTAGATTGTTTTCAGATTTTGGTTGAATAAGAAGAGCAAGTTACAGGTTGTCCGAAGATAATTTGCTCAGGCCAGATGACTCCATAGCCTAATGGACTAGACACAATAAAAAATTATGAATAATTGTTGAGCAGGTGGCGGATTTTTCAGGTTAAATGGACAGGCATAGGTCTTCTTGTTCTTGGAACCTCACTGGGAGGATTCCATCCCCGAGTGGGAGCCAGTTTTTATCTCCTAAAATAACACGATCATTTTTGTCAATTTTAGGTGATAGTGAGAACTCTAAAAAATTATTTCTAAAATTTTATAGGCTTGTTAGAGAGCCTATTATTTGTAAATAAACTTGAAACAAACATCAAAATTGATTTTCTTAAGCAAAGGGGAGAGTTATAGGTTTCGGTGGTTTAGGTGAACCTGTGAAGAGTTCATTAACCACTAAAAGCCTTGGCTTTTGGTGGTTAAAAGAGAAAAATAAAACTCATTTAACCACTGAAAACGTGTCAACGTGGAAAGATCAGAGCCCGTGTTTTCGCATAATCCAGCGCAATAATGGATGGATAACCGTCGAAAATAAAGCTAATTGGTGATGTAATGTGGTATGATTGTTCTTGATCGAAGTTTGATGCGTTGTGGTACTTGTTAAACCCCATCTGTCCATTCCCATTCAAAACCTTGCATACACAGAAATCCCTAATTAGTTCGATCCTCCCTAAATTTTGAAATTCACGAGGCTTTAATAAATTCAAGTTCCAAGAGATATCACCGTGATGATTTCCCATTTAAGTTTATCATTTGAAACCCTTTGATTTAGGAATCAAATTCTAGTTTGTTGTTATTCCTCATCTCTATCTCACAGAAGCTGAGTCATTGCGATTCTCATGCAAATTAATTCGCCACAGATCTGTTTTTCGAAAGTTATAGGTTTCGGTGGTTAACAGGCCTAAAATCTGCCTCTCTTAACCACCGAAAGCAGAGCTTTTTGGTGGTTAACAGGCCCATATTTTTCTCCCTTAGCCACCGAAACCTGTTACATGGCAGCAAAGGGGTATTTTTTCCCAGATCAAAGTTTTTCTCAGCCGAATCTCTTGAAAACTCTTTCTAAAGATAGACATTGAATTATAGCATCCAATCTAAGATCCACTTTTGATGCAAAGGAGTTAGAAGAGGTGTTCAAGTTGATTTGGCACTTATTTTTGGGCAAATAAATCAGGGTTTTTTCTAAACTTGGAAAATTCGAATTTCATCTTCCTCAAGAGATATCAAACAGCCTTGGAAGGATTATCTGGACAACACAAAGGTTCTACATGATCTCAAGACCATAGAATGAGGAGTTGACCTCATTTTGAGGATCTCTTCCTCTCTTTTTGTAAAAATTGTTTTGACTTTCTATCTTTGGCAAATCTGATCCATTTTTATAAGATTTGAATATTTTATTGTAAAGCGATAAAGCTAAAGATATGAGATGAACAAAGGGTTCAATATTGGATACATTTTTCTACTGTAATAGACTCTTATTTTGATAATAGAATCACAGTCTTCTTTTGCCTTCAATATCAGATTTTTCCATGTACTTCATCATTCTATACTTTACTTCAGTTTGTCTTAGCTTCTAAGGACTGTCATCTCTTTATTAAGGTCATAAACTTGAATTAAAGAACTTCTTGCTATCTTGTATGACCCTGCACATTGTTGTGTTTGGTTATCAATGTTAGTATTCTTCATCCCCTGTTAAACTATTCTATCTGATTATTGATTTCTAAAAGCACTGTCTTGTTCGAGAATATGATAAGATTGTCCATTTCATTAGTCATTGAGTTGTCCCATTGATCCAAGCATACCTAATTATCATATTCTTAAGTTACCAAGCATCTTTGGCCTTCAACCCCAAAGAGTTTCTTGGAGATCTAACATGACCAAATGGAGACCACAGGGTGTAGGGGAGTGGGGTGTGATCGTATTTTATTGTTGTAAGTCTGGCAAGTGTGGCATTTTTGGATGGAAATTATACAATCGTTGAATAAAGAGGGCCAAAAATAACCTGCTCGTAAGATCTTCTGGGCAGTAGCATACCCAGACATGTGACCACCACAGCCTCCAGAATGGAATTCATTTAGGGCTTTCTCGGCTTCGTCAAACGTGAGGCAGCGTCGAAAAATGGAGTCAATCCCATGACGATAAAGAGTATCACCGAGGATAATATAATGATGGGCTTGGTAGCGTATGTGATGGAGGTTAGTGCTAGACAAATCAGGCCGGAAAGTATGGGTCTGGAGATATATGATGATATCTCCGTACCAAAGGTCATTGGAACTAATCAGAAAAAGGGATTCATCGGGTAATGAATAGACTGCTACATTTTCCATCTCAGAGCAGGAAAGGTCGCATATCAACTCGGCAAACACCAAGGATTTCTTGGACTTAGCGCGTTCGAATGCTAAGTCAAAATCCTGGAGTATTATGATCCATTTGGAGTATTTTCCCCCCTAGCAATTGGCATGTAAGAATGTGCTGCATAGGGTTGCAGTTAGAAATTACCGTAGTTTTGCGAGAGAGGATATAGTGCCGAAAATGTTGGACAGCTTGGATGGATGCCAAGGCCAGTTTTTCAACATGTAAATACTTGGTTTCTGTAGTTGTGAGACTCCGAATCAAGTAATAAATGACATGTTCGTCATGAGAATCATCCTCCTAGACGAGAACCATAGCAATGGTATAGTCCGAGTCTATGAGGTAAAGGAAATAATCACGACTGTAATCAGATGGGGAGAGTAGTGGGGTACGTGTCAAAGAAAGTTTCAAGGCTTGAAAAGCTTTGTTGGAAGTGGTATCCCATATGAACACAGAACCTTTCTTAAGAAGTCGTGTAAATCCAAGGGTTAGCTCGGCATAGTTTGGGATGAAACAACGAAGAAAGTTTGCCTTCCCTTGCAAACTTTGTAACTAACGAAGCAAGGAAGGAGGAGGGAGATTGAGAATCACCTCGGCCTTCAAAGGATATACCCTGATCTCTTGACGTGAAACAATAAAGCCTAGAAGTTGGTCAGATTCTACCCAGAAAACAGGTTTGTGGGGATTCAAGCGTATATGGTAAAACTGACATCAAAGGAAAATGGCACGAAGGTGTATTGGATCATCTGCATGGTGCATGGAATGAGCGGGTAAGTCATTGAGATATGGCTGCACAATGTGCTTTATGTCATGAAAGGCGTAATACATAGCACGTTGAAAAGTTGCACCCGCATTCTTTAAATCGAATGGGAGTTTCGGATAGGAGAAAGTGCCCCAAGGACAAATGAAAGAGGTCTTGTGTTGGTCTGCTGGTATGATATTGATTTGATTA
This sequence comes from Picea glauca, assembly GCA_000966675.3. NCBI lineage: Eukaryota > Viridiplantae > Streptophyta > Pinopsida > Pinales > Pinaceae > Picea > Picea glauca. Next base: position 193,557 of record JZKD02S1140836.1, on the reverse strand, counting down.
TATCTGTAGAAACCATCCATCAGAGAGAAGATTTTTCTTCTGACGCAATCATCGACTATCTGATCAACGAAGGGGGTAGGAAAGTTTTCTTTAGGACAAGATTTGTTAATGTCCCTATAATCAACGCACACGTGGATTGTGCTTTGTGTCTTGTCGATGGGAACAAGATTGGAAACCCAGTCAGTTAGAGCCACCGGGTAAATGAAGCCTGCGTGAAGAAGTTTCTCAACTTCAAGTTTGATAGCAGTCGCTTTATGTGGGTGGATTGGACGAAGTCATTGTCGGATGGGTTTAGCATCCGGGTATGTCTTAATCTCATGTATCACAATGTCGGGGTCAATACCCGACATTTATTTATAGCTCCAGGTGAAGACGTCATAAAATTCTTGGAATAGAGACTTGTAGGTGACAACTTCATCATGGGAACACGAAGCTCTGATATGCACATTTTCGACAATTCTAGGTTTTATGGATATGTCGAGGAGGATGGTGGGTGAGATATTACTTAAGTTCCCTTCATAGAACAGATCATGTGTAGACTCAGAAACGGTATGAATGAAGACAACGGTCGATAGGGTTGAGATCCGTTGGTAACCCTTGATGGTGTGTTGTTCTAGGAAGAGAATGGAACGATGATGTCCATCGTCCCAAGGGGTGTCTTCCATGGACATAATAGACATAATCATCTCGTCCATGGGAAAAATGATGCATAATGGATCTGGAGATAAATTACCAAGAGAGGTGGTAGAAAGGGTTGTTGATTGAATAGCTTGATAATAATATTCGATCGGACTCAAAGACATTTCGTCACCATAACGAAGATGATCGTCGGGGTTGGGTACCATCCATGGGTCATAAGACGCAGGGGTCCCATGAATAGAGGTGGATATCATGTTGATTGAGGTGACAAATGGATGTGGAGCATCGGTTGGGGGGATGGGGAAAGTGCCCATCAACGAGGAATCTTTAAGAAGACCCACACTAATGTTCTCATATCCAGGGGGGGTTTTGCAATGAACGGTGCATTGTTGGTACGTGTATCGGAGTGGAAGAAGGCCAATTGGTCGACAGTCACTAATTTTCCTTGATGTGGGAAACGCATGACACGGAAAAGAGTTGACACAACTGCACACATGGAATCAATCCAGCTACGACCAAGTAGAAGGTTGTAATCGAGAGAAGAGTCAAAGACCTCCACTTCAACTTGGACTGTTTTTCCTTCTAACGTAATAGGCAATGAAGGGAGGACACCGTAAGGCTTAAAACCATAGCCATTGAAGGCTTTGAGTGTGTTGTGGGATTCAGTCAAAGGAGGAGAGCTGATGGCTTTCCAGAAGGTAATAGACATGACACAAGTTGAGGCACCCTCATCAATTACCATTCTACAAATGTTTTTTTCAAAGACAATAACTTGTATTTGGAATGCGAGTTGAGGGGGTAACCTTGGAATGTGATCTTCCAAGTAAAAAATTATTAAATTCGTATCCGTAGGGTTGATTACACCAATATATTTCAACAGTGCCTTCCATTGTATAGGACAACTCTGAAGGACTTTGAGGGCTGACATCGCGGATGGTGCTTGGGCCAGATCTTTGACAATACTGTAGTTCTGGGTAGCACGTGCATGAGGATTGAAAGCCGATTTTCAAACAACACCCTTTGGAGGAGGGCGAAGAACTGTATATAGGTTCGGTCGTTCGAGATGAAGAGGACCGTTGGTAGGTGGATTCATGGGAGATGGTTGGACCAACGAAGGAGCTATCGCATCAACCTTCTCTTTGGGGGAAGAATAATCTTTGGCTTGAGTGGTAAGTGTGATGTAATTTTTCTTGGAATCGTCGGTACACATTAAGACATAGAATGTATTGGAGGGGGAAGGTTTGTCATGAATGACCAATTGGGCCTGATGTTGAGACGGGAAGGGTTGTGACAAAATGACCAAAGTGGGGGGTTTTGTGGTCCCTTGAAGGAACTTAGTAACCTTGGCTCATCGTGGACAATCCTTAGTGTAGTGATCATCACCGCAAATAATACAAGGGTCTCTAGGTTTGCGCTTATCCCTATCGTCAACAGGTGGTGTTTGTTTTCTCAGTTTGTGAATTATTTTTGTCCTCCTTATTTTTACCCTTTCCTTTTCTGGATTTGTTTTTGCCAGTGGGGGTAGATTTAACAGAATTTACCTTAGAAGTCTTGCCGATGAGAGGGGTAGGAGAGGGAGAATTTTGAACATTAGAATAAATGGGTTTGGGTGTGTTGCTAGAGGTTTGGACGGAAAGAGGTTGGGCATGGAAAGTGCCAATCACACCGTCGACTCCATGGGAAGAAGCAGGGGTAGTTGAAGTAGCGGAAGTAGAAGGACAAGGTGCATCAGAGAGTAAGTCGTAAAGAGTACCCGTTGTTGAGTAAATGAGGTCTATGTATTGGGCATGACTGATTGCATGTTCTTCAGTGACCACTCCACCCATGGCAATGTCACGACCGATGTCGTTCATGAATGATTTCGTGAACCACTCTGCCAACAACTGATCGGGAAGTTCAAGTTTGATGAGACATTGTCTCCGTCACCACTCATGAATGTGATCAGAAATATGAGTGGCCTTAATTTGTTTGAAAGAACTCAAAATATCGGTTCTCATTTCGTAGCGAATTGGTAACTGGTATTGGGTGAGGAAAGCCATAGCAAGGGTGTTGAAGTCCGTGAAGAAGCCTCATGGTAATTCTATATACCACTTCGCGGTGGAACCTGTGAGGGTTCACTGAAAAGGGCATAAGTGAATAGCGTCATCCATTAAGGAGTTGGATGAGCACCAGAGGTGAAAAGTCATTACATGATTGTTCGGGTCCTCTCCTGGCTTACCATCGAATTTAGGTATATCAGATGGTAGTTTGGCTGGTATGACGGGCCATTGAGGAGAGTGACAGATCGGATCATTTAAAATTCTCGACAGATCTGGGAGGTCCAAGGTGGCTAAGAAAGGTAACTGTCTATTCACATGCGGGTACTGGTGACTTTTGGGGGGAAGTCCTGTCGGTAAACCAGTGGGACCATAATAAATTTGCATATAATGTGAAGATCCGGGAAGATTCGGTTTATGGTGTGGAATCAAGTAATTTATAGGGTTGTACCCTTGAACAGGGGTGTGGGGTGGAGCATTCGAGCCCCAAATAGGATTAGACGTACCTGGATAGGGTTGGCCTATACTAGGTGGTATGACAAGGCTAGCATGAGGTGGTTGCCCCCGAGTAGAGTGAGGATTATGTTGTATAATATGATTCCAATACTGGGCCAAGGATGGAGGTATGTTTTTTCCATAGGGTGGGTTCGGTGGGGGTTTCCCCCTAATCGGGGGTTGCGTCTTGGTTGGGATTTGTCCTGCAAAAGGGGGTTGAGTTTGGCCTCCTTGGTGAAATTGTCCACCAACAGGAATCTGGTAATTCGGTGTGAACGACAAAATGGTGCCACTAGGATCAATGCCTCTGATAGAGGATGGAAGAGTTCCTCTGAAAGTGAGTGGAGGAGGTGTCAGAATGAAACCGGGAAGATGGTGCCCAGAAGGAATGGAGCTGCCAGGAGTCCCCGATGAGATTTGTGTAGGAGCGGGAATAGAAGCACTCAACACATGATATCTGGGTGGAAGTGGTGGGGTGTTTCTGGGCGAAAGCAGTGTGCCAATGGGGGATTGGCCAGCCATTGTAATCATGGTATGAGGATTCATAGTATCTAGGACCATTGTGTAATGGACCGTTTGTAGAGGGAGAGTCAATATGTGGTCAACTGGCGGGGTGTCTGTACCAGGGAAATAATAGGCAGTAGTAAAAGGTATTGTGCATGGATCAGATGTTTCGAGCAGCTCAGGTGTGACAGTGATATCAATGGCTTCTCCCGAGCCAAAGAGATCCTGTCTAAAAATGCCAGTAGTCCAAAAAGGATCTTGACCCTCAGGTCCTATGAAAGGTTCGGTTGATGATCCAGGAGACTGAACAACTAGATCTATGAAATAATTCACTGGAACAATACGTCTCTCAGAGTCGGTATGAAGTCAGAAGTCCTCTTGAGAATTAGTAATTCAGAACCGTTCTAAAGAGCTAGTTCTTTCCACTTATGGAGTGGCGATGTCTTGGAATTCACTTTGTTGAGGAGATCCCTCTAGTGGGTTGGTAGGCAAGGGTTGAGAACCTTCCAGATCTTCTGGGGGTAGGCCTATCATTCTACGTGCACGGCGTGGAGGGTCAATTTTGATCGAGTTAGAATCTTACGAAATAAATTCTGTGGCCAAATTGGGGAAACAAACAACATGCGCTAGTAAAATCTAAGAAGCAAAACCAAACAAACAACACCTTCCAATTCCGAAGTCACTAGTTGGTGACGAAATCCAACGACATGACGATGAGAAAAGAAGGGGTCGGGCTAGGGTGGAAAAGTTACATTGATGACCTACTTAACAGACTTACACCCTGGTGCAAGCTCCCACACATAATCATGGGTATACCCTCCAAGGAGCCCGAGTGAGTTTGGCCAATGTCTATTCCAGGTACCGTGAAAACTTGCCCCTTCACAGTCACCTTGTGTAAGACCCTAAGAAGATAGGCTACTAAGGTTACCACCAACAACAATGATGCCTGGGGGAACAGTCAATAGTCCGATCCACATGCAAGGGCAGTGTATCTAGCTCGAAATTATCTTGAAAGGATTCCATTCATCATTGTGGGTATACCTTCAAGTGACCCCCGTAATATGTGTAATCTCTACACCGATATCAACAAAGCAGGGTGAGTAACTCTGTCAATCTCAATGCGACCTTGGGTTTGACCCTTGTGTGAGAAGGGCTTCCTAGGACAAAATGATGCAAATGGAATTTGACACTCCTTATCATAAGATACTATTGTGTGTTTTGTGCTTTGGAGAGTGTGTCTCACTTCCTATTCCAAAGCTCTAGCCTAGCTAATGTTGGTGTAAAAGAGTCCTAGAAAAAGTTACTGGTTGAATTTTAAAAATTGTGCAATATTATTACAGGTTGTTGTTACTCAAAAGGATACGAGAATGAAACCAATGTTGTGTGAGACTCTGACCCAAAAATGCAGAAATAGGAATGAATGATACAAAATTTGTTGTTTGATGAATCCTATTTACAGGAGGGAAAGAGGAGTTTTCTGGAGCAATGTGAACTACAACGTATGATCTTCTCTGAAATGTAATATCAAACAACCATGAACAATGCAAGTTCTCTATTGATTCTTTTTCAGTACTTGAATGTCAATATTTTGAATACAAAGTTGCTTAAAAAAAATGTCTTTAATTTTTTGTTAGAAACCAAACAACAGGGGTGGAACTAAGAAAAACAAGCAACCAACAAAAAGTAAATATACAACAAAAACCCAAACCAATCTTTCAATGAATAAAAAAATAACAAACTGATAAGACTAGCCTCTTCAAATGCATATGGGTAACAATTCTCCAAGTAATAAGCAATTGAAAAGAACAATTGATCTCAACTTTTAAACCAATCAAAGGCTCCCAACCAAACAAGCACTCGGATTTCAAAACTAGAGATTATACCCTTGTTGCGAAAAGGTCAAGAGATAAAAATTGAGAAAACATGATCAAGATGAGCTTAATCATTCACGAGATTTGAAGTCAAGAATCATTCAATCACTGGACAGAGAAGTTCTTCCTAGACACACAAACAAATCTGGGCATCTGAGGACACAAAAGACTTAAACCAAAAAATTTGCAAGAGGGTTTGCAGGCTGGAAGTGTGGTACAGTGTGAGAATCAAGGATTCTTGCAGGCTAGACATAGGCAGAGTGCAAGAAGTTCGCACTGAATTGAACTACAGCATGTGAACTTTAGTGGTTCTCGCAGGCTATAGAAGGGTGCAGTGCGAGAAGGCCTCAAATCAAACAAATTTTGGAAAAAAGATAAAATTTTTGAAGGAACTTCTAGATCCAGGGAGTCTATAAGGGTATCCTCAAGACTCAAAGATTGATGGGAATGAAAAATTGTAAGTTAAGAGAAAATGGCCAAGGAAAAATCACCAAAAAAGGGTTGTTTCCCTAGTGGAGTCGCCAATTTTGTTATCGGACAAATTGGTAGGTGCGGACACTAACAGATCTCCCTCGATCCACTTGGATCTAGAACAAAACAGGACAGGACACAACTCTTTCCTTAAGTTGTAGTCATTGAATCTTCTAAAGAGAAGGAATAAGTGACATACATTGATATCGCTTCCTTAGGTCTTTGTTGTTCCCACTTCGCTCCAGTGCTCTTGTGACGTCAGGTCCAAGACAACACAAACCAACCAAAGTGAATATAGCAAAGTATATTCAATGTCAACTTATGCATATTATCAAGGAGTTATGCTATAAAATAAGAGTAATTTTATGGGAAAGGGACATGTCGTTGTATTATATTAAATGAAAGTAAAAGATACAACCCGATTGCCTTGATGTCGTAAGCTTCCTTTCAGTGACCCTTGGTTCCGGCACACACACTTACTCTGCACTAGCATGAAGAAGATCTGATTCCTCTTGATAGACCAAATAGAGTCTTCAAGCTTTTGTCCAAGCAGGGTTCTTCACACAATTCTTTCACCAATTCTTCATTCAATCTTGCTTAACATTTTCCATGAGAAACCTTTCAATATATAAGAGAAGGAGAGATGGTTAAATGGATGAGGATGATCCCACCAAATCTGAAAAGTTAGTAGAATGACAACCATGTGAATGGCAACTCATTTTCTAGAAGATCCCCTTCTAGAACCTTCAAGACCTCTTCTCCTTTCCAAGATTAAAAACAGGTTCACACCCTATCTATGGAGCAGACTGTGAATAGTTCACACCTTAAGTGTGGGTGGCCTATGAGAATGAAGGATTCTCGCACCCTATACCTTAGGCATCCTACAAACTTATCTTAAAAATATGTTTTTGGAAGAAGACAGGAGCCACTTTTCTCAGGCAAAAATTCCTTGTTGGGATCCTAAATACATCATTGTTGAGACATCACCAGAGTGACCAAAATCATGTGTAACAAAAGGTTTCGAGGAAAGGTAGTTTGGGTTGTTGATGATAACCATGGAAAAAGGGACCTGGAGTTTGACTGGCACCAGGTTGCCAGGAAAAGTTCGGTTTTTGGCCTGGGTTCTGGTAAAAACCATTTCCATGACTAGCGTATAGATTTTGCGTGTGAGGAGACATCATTGGCTCATTCCCAAAATAGGATGTATATGGTTGGGTGTGCATTACATTCAGAGGACTTTGGGAAGGGTTGCCCCATGTCGATCCCATGGGCATATGCATAGTACCTTATTTGAGGTTCCATTGGTTGTGAAAATAATTGCCCCAAATCGGCATTCCTGATGAGGGAACTAATCCCTGCCAAGAATTCCAAGGTCCTGATGTGGAAGAAGTTCCTGGGTTTTCCCCCTGTGCAGGAATAGTACCCTGCATAGGAATAGGTTTTCCATAACCAGGGTTTCCCCTAGTCGAGAAAGAAACTGACGAGAAAGCGTTCTTACCAAACGCACCGAACAAAGAAAATGGTGTCGAACTGACCGACATATTATGAGAAGGTGGTCCTTGACTCCCTGCTCCAAATAAACTATGGTTCGTGGGTGGCCCAGTGGATTGCAAGTGGGTGCCACTGAGTGAAGGGAATGGAGGAGGTATATGACCTCCCCCGTAAGGGAAAGCATTAAAAGGAGATGAAGTGCCCCCCATGTGTCCTTGCATAGGAGCGTTAGAGCTCCCTGCCCCCAGACCTAAATTCTGTAAAGTGGAGTAGGAAAGTATAGGACTTGTACCTGAGTTATGCATCCCGTATGAGAACGGAGGGCCTATCTCACTTGGTGTGAAAGGGGCAGTGGTCACCGCCATAAATGGGATTGGACCACTCCTCAAGGTAGAGGTGGTCGAGACCATGGTGGCTCGGACGAATGATGGTGGGTTAGGAGGTGGAAAATCCCCTATGGTGACAACCATAGTGGGAATTGAAGAATTCCTAGAAGAAGTGGCATCATTTATTTCCATTGTTGCGTGCAACACTGTCTGGCACTTGTAAGGGTGAATCAGTATGATGATGGGTGCCAAAATATCGTTGGTTGGAGTCTCGGATGGACCAAGAGCTTTCGCTCCGATGTCTAAAATGGTCGTTTCCTTTGGATGTTGTTCGGGTACAGTTTCCTATGACCCGATCACTTCAAAAGACCCTTGTTGGTCTATCTTTCACCTTAGTGGTGGCGGAGGTGGCTCTAGTGTCACTAGTGATAGGCCCAAAATACTTCATGACTGGCAGAGATCTTGATCCTCCACTGTGTGAGAATATCAAAGACACACTAGGGATTTCTATTCGTTCAAAAAACAACGCACACCAAAAAGGTCCCTCCAAGATAAAACAAGCAAACACTAAACTAATTGGAAGAACAGTTACAACAACCAACACTAGAGAAACTTACCGGTGCAAGTGAAACTTGAGCATGGAAGCACCCTCCAGGTATACTCTGCAAGGCATGGCCCAATGTCTGTCCCAGTTACTGCGGTATACCCCCGCAGTCACCTGTGTATGTCTCTAAAAAGATAGACAACTAGGTTGCCAGCGCACGAACAATCACCAGGTGGGTACAGTCAAAAGTCGGGTAGACCACAATGAGTAGGGTATCGAGCCCAAAACCTATCAAGGGTATCAAAGGCAAGTGGTATGGAAGACAACTGAGGACCTCGAACAGATTCGAGACCCATGAAGCTCCATGGAAAATGCAATCGACAGAATCCCAAGATAAGCCCTCTATATGTGTTCTCCACTACGATTAGTCCAGCTTTGGAGGGATTATCTCTGCTACCTTTCTGCACACGACCTTGTGTTTAGACCCTATGTTAGAGGGGGTCCCAGATAACTTTCACGATACTGGACTTTGACACTCTTGATTTAATGGCCTTGAAGAGTTTCCTCTGCAACCTAATTCAAGGCCCTAACCCTAAACTAGTTGGTTGACCCTACAAACATAAAAAGTCTAATGGATTTTAGATTTAGCGTTAATTTTTATGGCTTGTATTAAGTCAAAGTTTATGAAAGTGAAATTAGTGATGTTTTAAAGACAAAAGAAAAATAAACAGAAAGCTGGAAACAAAATAACTTCTCTTGACTCAAATCTTAAACAACTTTTCAAACTAAAAATTTTCTAAGATCTTTGAACAACAAACTCAAAGAAGGATTTCACTCGACTACGAGATACTTATGATCTAAGTAAACCATCAAGAACTTATGAAAGAAAATAATTTTCCCTGGTTACTAATGCAAAACAACACTATTTAACCAAACAAAGAAATAAAAGATTTTTTTTTTTATCTGAATGATCACAAAGGAAAAAAGAAAAATATCAACAAGTAAAAACCAAGAAAAATTCTATCCTAAGCGCAGATCACAAAGAGTCACTTTAAAAATAACACACAAGCAAATTAAAACTAGACTCTCACACTTGTCTAAAAACCTTATAAAAATAAAATTTTGAGGAAAATTTTTTAATGAAAAAGAAAGCTATTGCTATGATCAAACCTAAGTTACTGACCGCTATGACAGAGACCCAAAAACCTGAGAGGTATAACTCTTTTCAAAGGAAAGGATGATTGCCTCTCAAACAAAAAATTTCTCCATAGGCACGCTTGCTGACAGTTCAACAACAAGCGTTTGCACGCGAGCTGTGTAAAGTCAGGGTGTGTGTACACGTGTACTGGCCTTATACAGGCCGCATGTATATCTAAAACTCTTAGGACAAATGGAAGTCCAAGCAATCCATCCCAGGCAGAGAATACTAGTACTGAGAACCAGGATCTCTTGAAGACTCAGACACTTACTTTAACAGAAAAAAGGAAAACCATTCAAGGAAAACTTCATAGAAAAAAACAATCTAAGGTGAAACCTAAGCTATAGACTGCAAACAACCAAGACTAGAAAGAGTTCCAGAAAACCCCTGAGAAGGATTGTTTCTGACAGGGGAGAGGATGATTGCCTCTCTAAAAGAATTTTTCTGGAATCATACACGCGACTAACACTTCCTCAGCTAGTGTGTACACATGGGCTGTGGGCAGGTAGGGCACAGGTACATGCATGTAGACCTTATACAGGTCATGTGTACTTCTGTGGGTCTCAAAAAACAAAAAAATGTCGTCAAGCACAGAAACAGAGATAACTGGTATGGAAGACCAGAATCTCTGTTAGCTCAGAATTTTGCGGAAACTTTAAAAACAAGAAATGAAAATAGTTCTTAAAAATACCCAAGAAAAAACATTCCCAGAAACCCTAGAGATCCCCAGTACGGTCGCCAATTTTGTTGTGGGTGGGAAATCCCTCCTACAGACTAGCACTAAGTTTTTTATCATGCATGCAGAAATGACCTAAATTTTCTTACTTTTTACCGCCATCCCATGCCTAAACTCCCATTACTCATATGTAAATACAAGGCTCAAGAGATTAAGTTGACATACCTTATTTTGCATGTTTGATGTCGATACCTTTTCGCACTTGGTCATTCTTTGACTGCAATTCTCCTCCCAATGTTGACCTCCATTCACTAAAGACAAACAAATAAATCCACATGCATTTGATCTATGAACTAAAGGGTTAAAGATTTAATCAATCATACAATCGATATTCCAATAATGAC
>JZKD02S1140836.1:158702-182852 GCA_000966675.3 Picea glauca | reverse complement strand
GACAAAGGGAATTCTTAATCGGGTATAGTTTCTTTACTATGATTCTCCTCCTTTCAAATGGGACCCCTAACCCTTCTTTTATAGGCTAGAAAAAGCTAGGTATTTGGTCGAGTGACTGGCCATGCATGGCCGAAAGGTTTAGTTAACTTACCCAAAGTTGTGTGTTCCGTCAGCAACTTTACTTTTTCCGTGCTTTTGTAGGTACACACGGGTTGTCTTGGGTCAGCTAGCGTGTACATGCATGCAGTAATGGAGCAGGGCGCGTGGATCTTTATAAAAGGGGTTTTTAAGAAGAGGTGTTCGGCAGTGTTTTGGCAAAGAAGGAATCTAAGATGGCCTGATGCCAGGTAAGCATGTCTGGTGCAAAGTAGGGTTATAACAACTAGATCTAAGGAATAGGTAGAGTGATAACTCCCTTAAAATACTGACTTATCTCTTATCTACCCCAAAACAATCTAGGCTAAGTGATAAGAGAGAGGGAAGATAAGGTTAAGAACAGTACCTTGAATCCTTTTGATTGATGTAGACCTCTTCCTCTTGTTGTTTCTTGTTAGATAATAGATCTCTACCCAATCCTGACCTATAACAGGCCAAGAACACAACACAACAACATATACAATCTCTAGTAGTCACTTAAAATCCTAAATATAGATGCAAATGATCAAATTAGATAAGAACATATACATATAAGGTTTTGGGAAAATGATAATCTATTTTATTCACATACAACATGAAAGGTTACAACCTTTGTTTGTGGACACTGCTCTATGAACCAAGTCCATGATCCTCTTTCATGGCTCCAAGTGCACCAATCCCACATAGAATTATCACAACCAACATGCCATCAAAGAAACAAGGAAGGTTTGCATAGGGAGAATGGATGGAAAGGAAATTTGAGGCTAAAACTCAGAGCAATATGCAAAACTTGGGAAATGAGAGGAGAAGTATTTTGGCAGATTTTTCTTATACTCTTTTTCATATGTATAAATGACTCCCCTAGACCTTTTTTTATATGAAGAAAAGATGGTTATTTGGTTTGGGTATGGGATACAAGGGTAAAATGTTTATGAAACACTCCATAGCCTATAAACTTCGTCGAAATCCACACAATATTATATTTTTTGCAATTTTTGGAGGTGAATGCGAGCTACTTAGCATGCAACAAGCATATGTATGTGTGAAAACTAGCATGCAACATGCATGTGTACGTAGGATAGTAGTGAAGCAGAGAGTGTACATTATCCAAAAAGTTTTTTTTTAGAAGGAAACCTCAGTAGTATGATTGGTAAAGGGTGAAAATGAATGGGCCAATGTCTTGGATGCATAGATGTGGAATTTTTGGACTATAACAGATGCCCCCTAATGTGTGAGGTCAGAAGAGAAACCATTGATCGAAATACATTATAACATCTTTATATAGTGCGAAGGCACAAAGTCGAGTGAGCTCGAGAAGAGTATTCATGAGTGTGTCATCTATAAAATAATGATAATCTCTCTGAGGTAGGCATACCCATACTCGGGGTAAAATTAACATCGATTCCAATCAAGTAAACTGCATATCCATGTCATATAAATAGTAATCATGGCCACATGACTAATGTGCATTCCAATATAAAGTGTATCTGTGAACAATACACAACGAATCTACATCTCAAAATCATCAAAAGATATACAATGTCATAGAAATCTTCAGGAGGCCTTAATGCCTATGGCTAGAGATGATAACTTCATAGCTCAAGAAACAACTTAAGTATCTTAAAAAATCATGTAGGAGTACAATAGGAGTGTAAGACTCACTACTTTGAGGTCTTCGACATGCCATCATGGAAAGACTTGAAAACCTCGATCATCAAGAATAGAACTTCATTGATTATGAATCTAAATTTGCATGGATTCTCGGGATGGCCGACTCATGGAATTCAAGAGACCAACTACAGAATGGATGACTTGAGATGGAAAAACTTCCCTTGGTTAAAAAAACACGAAAAAATTATGAGACTCAGGAAGCATATTATTGACATAATTTTGTGTCACAAGAGGTACCAAAAACTCTCCATATGTTTGGAAGAGTAACCAAATGGAGGAGGACACAACTTTATGCAATGAAAACAACTTCCTAAGTTCATACCAGATCCCAATTCTTGCAAAACAAACAAAAGGATGTGCTTTATCCAAGAGATACTATATTTCTACAGACAAAAAAGAATGTATACCCCATCCCCTCTTTTTTGGAATATTTGATTTTTTAATTGTTTTCAAATTTTTAATGATCTTAAAAAAGAATAAAATAATGATACATTACAAAGGAGGAACGTGTGTCACGTGAAAGGGAACTAGTTCCAAGCACATGGAACATACTTATGCTCAGTGAAAGGAGACATGTGCAAGATAAGGACACTCAGGAAAATTCATCCATGGGTCAAGGTGTCAGATCGTAAGGGAAAAATGTGCTACAAGGCTTGCACCTAAGGAATTCTCTAATGGTTCAGTAATAGCAACATGAAGCTGACATTAATCCAAAGACACAAGAATGAGGCATGCAATGTGATTACAACATGACACAACAAGACTCCTTCCCTGTGAATTTGTACAAGCCTAGAGAAGGTAAGCTCGGTGGGTTTTCACGTTTAAAGAGTCTGAAAAACAATAAAAGAAGACTCTAGAGTGATTTTTTTTGTAAAGTTAGTCTCTAGGGTCCAAAAAAGAATAAAATCATACTAAGGAGAACTCTTCTGGTCACTGGAGCCAAAGTATTCATTTTTCATAATTAGTCCAATCGGTCTAGAAAATGGTTAAACTTATACCAAAAGGACGTCTCTTCAAAACCATTTTAACGAGTGTGACATAGACAAGATCACTCGACTATCTTTTCAATTTTAAGGAGTCTGAAAAGATCTTAAATATGGACTCACCACCATTTTTGTAATTTAGTCTCATAAGTCCAAAAAAGTGTAAAACATAACTTGGGAGAACTCTCTCAGTAATACTTTTCTCCTGAGGCGTACCTATTTTTCTTAGGTAATCTATTGGCTGGAAAAAGGGTTAAAATTATGCCGAATAAATATTCCTTCTAGACCAATTAACGAGTGTGAAAGGAACAAGTTCACTCGATGATATTTTCATATTTAGGGAGTCTGAAAAGAGATTAACTATGGACTCCAAGGGGTTTTTTTTTTTTTATATAATCTCCAAGGCCCAAAAAATAGATAAACCAAAACCAAGGAGAATGGCCATTTTTCACAAATTTTGTCCCTTGGGCCCGAAAAAGGGTTAAACTTACACCTGATAATAGTCTCCTAGCAAACCATAGCTCCTAGGGTGTACCTTTTTCATAAAAATATTCATCCAGACCAAAAAAGGGGTAAGTTATCACTAGACATATGTGCCTCCAAATTTTAGTTTGACGAGTGTGAAGGGCAACAAGATCGCTCGAAAATATTTTCAATTTTAGAGAGTTTGAAAAGGGCTTAAAGAAGACTCTAGGGGGGTTCCTTTTCTTAAGTAATATGAACGATACCAAAAAGGATAAATAAATTCACATTAGATGTTTCTTTCAAAGTTTAATAAATCTTGAAATACAACAAACCATGCTCTTGGGGAGTCCCTTGGGTATATGCCAAAAAAATGATCAAGAAGAATAATGAAGCTTCAACACAAAGTCATGACGGGACTAAAAGGGACTCCTGTGCCTATGAAGTACTTCAGCATGGGAACCAAATGGAAAAAAATATTCTAACTAGGATTCCCATGGAAGGAAGGATCTACCATATAAATTACGACACACTTATCAACAAGGAAGGTTAGTGTCACAATTCAATGGGGTTGATCCTAAGGACAAATGAACCAGGAAACAAATAATGCAAAAATTAAAGTAGGGAAAAAACTAACTATATTCTAGTTTTGAGGTCAATACATGTTAGAATCGATCGATACAATGAACAAATGTCAAAGAGAAAATGTCTCCAAGATCCTACATATAAGGAAAATAACACTCATCCAGAAGTTAATAAATCCAATATAGATAGAAACTTTGGAAAAATAAGCGGTGTTATTGAATATAAAACTTGAAAACAACAAACCTGGACTATACAATATGGTACAAGGCACTGCATAGAATTACTGATCATGCATAGTATTGGTTCATTTTTGGCACAAGGGCATACCCAGGGTTCAATGCTTCAACAATGCACCAACAAAACCCTAACTACTGGCCCTTTCGACAACACCTGCGAAGAAGATGAAGTCTCACCTGAGGTAGAGGCAAGGGGGTGTTGTAGGACTCAAGTGTCTACAATCTAGCTGGGACACAGATATGTGATCACAATACTTAACAGAGCACTTAGCAAATAACATCCATTAGTATGTACTCTTATTCACATCACATGTTAAAACCCTAATTACATAACAACACAGTATTCATCAAGACCTAATCACATCCAACTGTTAAGAACATAGCATCAAGTATATCTAGTATTCATTCACATTATTAAGCACTAATCTACTACATCAGATGCATCTAACATACATAAAGGTTACAACACTAAGAAAATACAAGAATAATACAACACAAAGCACATAACACATGATATACGTGGTTCACCCCCAACGTGGGGCTAAGTCCACCAACTCTTCTTCTGTTCTTTTTTATTATCTTCTTCCAATATTCTTACATGCACAGAGCCACAAATCCAACTCCACATAGGACAGGATATCTACATGCACCTTGCTAGATCCTCCTTCCCTGAGTTAGGTCAAGGCACAGATCCTTCTTACAATCACTTGCACTTATCTCTGCAAGTCTCAACACAATCTTTCACAAAGCCAATCAGTCATGCACTAAGCCAATCCGATCACATAGATCCAACAACTAAATTCTTATTACATCGCCTAGCTACTTATTTATACATTACAAAAGGGGCCTAAATATGGGTAAACCCATGGGACGACATCCCATACCCGTTACATAAACCCTAAAACCCAAAAATATCATAAAAGGGGATGAGATCCCACGATCTCCACTTTGCCTGGGCACTCCATATTTGACCAGCATGTCGAAGTCCCAAAATTGGTCAAACATTACCAAGGCTCTCCAAAACTTGGTCAAGGTCCAACAGGCCCCCTACACTTAGCTGTGACTCATCCTGAGTCACTCTGATCTGGTAAATTCTTCTTTGAAGGCCTTGAGGTTGGCTCAAGCTGCCTCGACCTGCTTCTTTGCTAGAGCCTCCTACTCGATGAAATCCTGAATGAACTTGTCAATGACCGGTCCTTCCAAGTGTTGTTCCACCGTGGTGACCACTTGATCCAGTTGTGCACCTCGTCCTTTGATCTCTTCAAAAAGTGTGTAGGCTTTGTCCTACACTGGATGGATTTTTTGGGTCACTTCCATGACTCTATTCTGGATGGAATTGACCTATTGTTGAACTGTGCGCACCTCTTGTGACCTTTTCATATTCTCGACTGCTGACAGTAGTTTTAGCTGCGCTTTCACTATCGATACTTGTTGCTTCGCCTCCTGGAGCTGGGCTTCTAATTTTATTAGTTATGGGTCCTCTGCAAGGCACTTGTAGGTCTACGCACTTTTATTATTGAGTTGCTTGCATTATAACACCAATGCCTTGATTCTTTTGACTGAGCTCCTGGAAGTTTCTTCCCTCTAGTCTCGCACTTCCTACAGAGTGCTCGGTACAACCTGCAATTCCAGTTATGCTACTCTTTCTTGAAGTTGTTGGATGGCTTCAGTGAACTTCCCCACCTGGCTCTCAGTTGTTTCTTCTTCCATATGTGCCAGGCCTGACACAGAGCGAAGTGCTCTAGTGACTACCTCCTTAACTCCCATCTGCTCCATGTGCAGTTTTTCTTTTTCCTTCTAGATCTGCGTTCTATCCTCTACAAACTTTGCCTGGAGGTCATCTTTCTCTTGTTGTGCAATCCGACATTGCTCTAGGGCTTCCTCCTTTTCTTGTTTCAAGGCCTCTATGGCCTGCTCTTTTTCTTCTTGGACACAATGAAGGTGAGCCTCTGTCGCATATGCTAATTTGTGTAGTTGGGCAGGCTTATCTCCCACTTTCATAACTTCTGATGATGATGGCGTAGTAGATACTGCACAGCTCGAGTAGAGGGCTTGTTGTACCCCTTTCATCTCTGCCTCAATCCTGTCATACATTGTCTCTTTCTTTGCTTCGTTGCACTACAAAATATCCTCCAAAGTGTCTGCTACAGTGGTGATGATGAGATCAATTTCATCCACTATAAGCACAGTCTGTAGCTAGGGCTTACTGGCTCGTGACTTCTTTTGTGCTGAAGATTTCTTTGGTGAAACCTTTATTTTCTTGGATGTTTCGGTCTATGTAAGGGTATATTTAGGTGGTGTAACTTTGCCCTGTTCCTTCTTGTCTTCTTTCTCTTCATCCCCTTCTTGGTCTACTTCGTCATCTCCTCCTCCTCCAGGTGAATATGGTGTAGTTTCCTTTGATGTGTTGTTCATTTTCTACACTTCTTCCTTATTCTTCTTCTTCTAGCTGTTGTTGGGTCTATCATACTCTTCTCGAGTGACTACAGGACTTCTGATGAGGTCAGGGTCAGAGAGTTCGGTCTATTTGATTGGTACAATGAATTTTGCAGTCCATTCCTTGGTTATTTTCTCCATATCTTCCTCGATGAGCATGTAATCGAACTGGAGATCTTCCTTGTGTTCATCCCCACGTGCAATGATGTAAATGAAGTTGCCATGTGCGTGGAACTTCGCAAGTGGAATTAACCTATGGAGTGTATTCGACGTCATGTGAGGGAAGGATTCAATGGTCATCTTGAGCTGCAATTAATAGGTGTGGAACACCACATTTGACTGGCATTGTTTTTCCATGTCACTCGAATACCACAGGGTCATGAACTTCATGGCCAGTGGTTTAGATGGCTCGATTTCAGGGAAGGTCGCTCCTTCCAACATCTCCCAAGCAATGAAGGCAACGAGAATCAACAACTAACTAAAGTGAAACTCGTAGCCCTAATCCTGTGCTTCACAACAATCTTGCTCCAACTGGTGGATGAGGTAGCTTGCCCAGTTCATTTGCATCCCTTCAATGAATTTTCCTGTGAGGTCGATGATGAACCCTGTGACCTGCGTTGTTCTATTCTTCCTGATGAGCTTGTTTTCTATCAATTGACAAGCTAGGCACACTGTGCCATTTTGGATGGAGGATACCTTGTAGCCCCCTTTCCCCTTCTCTACATCATTGTAGGTGTCCTTTATTTTCTGTTCCAAGGCGTGATTTGTAGCCTTCCCTAGGTAAAAATATTGAGGGTTCGGTCCTTGCATGCTCAATTTGGTGATTCGATGGATCAACGTTGGATCTATAGTGATGCAACTATCCAAACACAGGTAACCTCCATGGTATCACAACAGGAGGAGTTTAACGCATGTGTTAACCTCCTGATGTCTACCGAATTGTGGTATCTTCATCACATTAAGGAATGTTGATCTCACGATGTTCATGGTCCACGGTCGAGGAAATATCTTTGGCTTCTTCCCCCATTTTATTTTTCAAGTACTTATGTGGTGCGAGCATTCCATAATTATTGTAGTCTCCTAAGTTGAAATCACGGATCTTGAGTGTCAGAATCTTTCCCAACTGTGATCCATCTGCATGTATCACCTTCGGAAGGTACGCAATGGTCAATGTATAGTCAAATTCTTTCAAGACACTGTCATGACTAATTGCGCTAGCTAGAGGTGGGATATAGTCGAGTAGGATTGACAAGATGAGCTTCACATTCTCCAAGTCATCGTGATGCTTGATTCTTTTCTCTGTCGTGGTTCGAGAGGGTCCAGATCGACGTACAGTTGATGGGGAGGATTGCATTCCTCTTGTCGATGAAGCCTGTGTGCCTACGGATATGAAATTTTTATCCATAAGGTCTGTTAGGATTTCTTCCACGGACTTCTCTATTGCAATCGTTCACTAGACATACACGCTCGAGATCGGATATCTCAGGTAGGCGAACAAATATTCATGGTAAGAAAAATAGGTGGTGAGGTCTCAGTAAGCACTGCATGATAGAAATTAGTTCTTTGTGGGATCGGATAATCACAATTTGCAAAAGTGTCCCCAGTGAGACATCTGACGGGTTAAATAGACAATGTCGTAATGGACTCCTCCAACAGACAAGAATGCTTCAATCAATACGATTCCATCCGTTATGGCGTGGTCCCAACAGTCCAATAACGATCTTTCCGGAAATAACTGCATTACTAGCCATTTTGGAGCGTCGTTCTAATGGTCAGCACAACTCCGACAATCATATTTATTCACCGTGGCGAAGTGCCAGTCTGCATTGTTCTGCTATTCTGACGAGGTTCAAGTTCTACAAGCCTTCTTTCTACACAGTCTTCTTTGGAACTTCCTGCAAGTTTTCTAACTTTTCTTTCTTCTTGCTGAGCTTTATGGATTTCTTTCCTATGATCTAAGTCACTGGGTTCCTCTTTCCATTTTTATTACTATCTTCTCTTAGCATAGTAACTTCACACTACTAAGGGTATTTCAACAGGTTTGAGTGGAATATCTATTCTCTTATTACTCCAGGGGTACGTGCTTGTTTCTCCTGCATGGACAGGTTTTTCAAACTTTCCTGTGTTTTCTCAACTTCGATAGCTATGCCTCTGGTCCTCAGTTGCTTCGACTTGTCCTCTTGTTCTTATATTAAGCACATTATTATCCTAGCCATGAAATCCCTTAATTCTTGATTTTTCTGTTTTAGAGCTTCTTTTTCTTCTTTCCTTTGGATATTATCTTTCTCAATCCAGGTCCTTCCTAGCAAAAGTTCAAAGGGGGCATTGTTCTCAACAAACTTAATGACCTCAAATTATTCTTCAGTCGATTCTCCATGAGAAACCATAGGTACATGGACAAGTCTTCCACATAGGGTTATCATCTTTCCTTTAAACAATATTATTCCTCTCAATGAAGGAACCATAGAAGGATTTCCCAAAATTTCCCAAGTACTTTATGTCATAATGTTCACCTGTGTTTCCTTATCCAGAACACAATCTATGTCAAAGTATCCTACTCTTGCTTCTATGCACTCCTTCTCTTTTAAGATCTCTGAAAAGCTAATGTCTTTGTGATCATTCAGTGTTTCTTTCATCTGCAATAATATAGTCTCTAATTCTTCCTGGCATTCTAGAACATTCTTAGGCACTTGACCTTCCTCGTGGTTTTCTTGTCCCATATTCATATTTTTAACTTTAGAAATAATTCTAGGGAATTCCAAAACTTCATGGCCAACGGATTTACAACAAATATAAATAGGGCCTCTACCAGGGAATTCCTTAGCAATATGTCTTGGTCTTTTGCAACTATAACAAAGAGTCAATCCTCTCTTTTTAAAAAATCCCCAACCTTTCCTATACTGCGCACTAGGATCACAGTGATGAACCTGCAAAAATTTCTTTCTAGGATCCTGCATCCACTTGTTATTCCAAAAATTCTTTCTATGCATAGGAATAACATATCTTTCACTATTTCTATCATATCTATTCATATCAAATAATCTTTCTTCTAGTTGTACCCTAGTTTTTAGACTATAAAAAAATCTATCAAGCATACCTAGATCCATCCCTTCGAAACAAAAATTTCCACTTATCTTACCTTTATCAGAGCACAAAGATTTAAGATCTTACTTCTTTTCTTTATATCCGATTCCATTCTTAGCATAGAGCTTTGCGAGTCGAGTAGAATAATGCGGACTAGAGCAACAAATCTATGCACAAAGATTTCTCTTTTTTTCAGTTCCCAACAATCATAGTTTCATTTGTTGGAACAGGGGTAGACCCAGGGTTCAACGATTCAACAACGCACCAACAAAACCCTAACTACCGACCCTTTCAGCAGCACCTGTGAAGAAAATGAAGTCTCACCCAAGGTAGAGGCAAGGGGGGGGGGGGGTAGGAATCAAGTGTCTACAACCTAGCTGGGACACAAATCTGTGATCATAATACTTAACATAGCACTTAGCAACTAACATCCATTAGTCTATACTCTTATTCACATTGCAGGTTAAAACCCTAATGACATAACAACGCAGTATTCATCAAGACCTAATCACATCCAACCGTTCAACACATAGCATCAAGTAGATATAGCATTCATTCACATTATTAATCACTAAGGTACTACATCAGATGCATATAGCATACATAAAGGTTACAAGACTAAGCAAATACAAGAATAATACAACACAAATCACATAACACATGATATACGTGGTTCACCCCCAACATGGGTCTATGTCCACCAACTCTTCTTATGTTCTTCTTTATTATCTTCTTCCAATCTTCTTACATGCACAGAGCCACAAATCCAACTCTACATAGGAAAAGAGATCTGCATGCACCTCGCCAGATCCTCCTTCCTCGAGTTAGGTCAAGGCACAAATCCTTCTTACAATCACTTGCACTTAGCTCTGCAAGTCTCAACACAATATTGCACAAAGCCAATCAGTCATGCACTAAGTTAATCCGATCACATAGATCCAACAACTGACTTCTTCTTACATCGCCTAGCTAATTATTTATACATTACAAAAGGGGCCTAAAAATGGGTAAACCCATGGGCTGACATCGCATAGGGTTACATAAACCCTAAAACCAAAAAATCTTGTAAAAAGGGGTGAGATCTCACGATCTCCACTTCGCCTGGGTGCTCCATCTTCGACCAGCCTGTCGAAGTCCCAAAATTGTTCAAGCATGACCAAGGTTCTCCAAAACTTGGTCAAGGTCCAATAGTTTAGGTAGAGCCCGTTGTTAGGCTCTAACCAAGAGCCTCTTCGATATTCAACCTGGAAAGTCTCACAAAAGGGAAGAAAACAAAAACCATGGTGCAAGTATTCCCATGGTATAGAAACCATAGTCATGGCTTTAAGGATAGCCTCATCTAAAGGAAATTCAAAATCTGAGAAATCACACGAATGAGAAGGGTCATATCCTCAATGTTCAATTGCTCCGAAGAAGGAACCTAAGCAATCATGTTTTCCAATGGATTAATTGTTGAGACCAAGTCTCGAGAAGGAAAACATAATTGCACAGGTTCCTACTCAGGAGAAATTGAACATTGAGGATATGACACCACATAATTTATCCATGGAGGGGTAGAGTCTACACGAACACTAGGAACATATAAAGGGATAGTCTGAACTAACATCGAATTAGGATGGTGATTATCATATGACGGTTGTTCAATGGTGACAATGCTTTCATTGTGAGGGAAATTCATTACCCAAAAGAGTGTAGACACCACAAAATTCATAACATATACATAATCACATCCGAGAAGCATATTGAAATATAATGGGCCTTGCACCACTATAACATTGACAAGGACAATATTCCCATCTAAAGAGATAGGAAACTAAGGAAGAATCCCCAAATATTCACTAGGAAATCTATCAAAATCCAACAACTCATGCGAAGCAGACACAAGCTTGGGAGAACCCAAAGCTTTCCAAGCCGAGGAGGATAAAATAGTTGCGTAGGCTCCTTCATCTACAATACATCGGTAAACGATTTTTGAATTAAATTCAACCCTTATTTGAAATGGTGCATAAGAAGGAAGATGAGGCTCAACAAGGTCATTCCAATCAAGGTAAACCATCCTAGGATTTGGAGGGGGTGTGCTTGAAGTGAGAGGAATTCCCCCTTGTTCTGAAAGTACTGAGCTGGAAATGCTAAAAACATAGTCAATAGACACATCACTCCCCATCAGAAGAGTGGGATCAGCCAAATATTGGATCAGTGTGACCACCTTGATAGACTCGAAACTCTCCAAGAGAAGAGTGGGATCAACTAAAGATTGCATTGGCATGACCACTTTGGTAGACTCGACACTCTCCAAGAGAAGAGTGGGATCAGTGGAAGATTGCATCAACATGACCACTTCCTCAGCTACTGGTTGAATAGGTTGCAAGACAACATGGTCTGAAGGCACATCACCCCCAAAAATAGGAGTGGGATCAATCTAATATTGCATCGGCATGACCACTTCATCAACAAAAGGATGAATAGATTGTGGGAAAAATGAAGAAGACTCATAATCAAAAGATCTTACATACACGGACAACAATCTTCATGCCTCTAGAATTCCATAGAATAGATGAGTAAGGTGATATCCTCTGAAAATCTTATAAGGGAACTTAGGCTTACATCTTATATGTCTAGGTTTCTTAGCATAATCAATTCCCCTAGGATTATTAGTAGTGGTTGGTTGCTTTTCCTCAACATGAATCACAAAGGTTGTTGATAACTCTCCAACATGAGTAGTAGAGGTTGGTTTTTAAACTTCAGTATGACTCATAAATACTAGGTTCATTCCCCCAGTATCACTTGCAATGGTTGGTTGCACATCTCCAACATGATTTGAAGAGGTTGGTGATTGGTTGATAACATGACTCACAGAGGCTATAGACCTATCACGAGTATGAATAGCAGTGATTGGAATTTCTCTCCCAGCATGACTTACATAGGATGGATGTTGGTCTTCAACATGACTTGGAGAGGTTGACGACCTATCTCCAACATGATTTGTAGAGGTTGGTGAGTTCTTCTTCCTATTCTTCCTCTTTCTATTTCATTTAGACTTCTGATTACTAGTAGCTATACTTTCATCAGAGAAGGTAGAAGGAGGAGGAGAAGAATTTTTTTATGAAGGAACATCAACATGATTCCCATGACATAAGATACTTAATTGAGGAGCGTCAAGAGAATTCAGGACATTTGGAATGGTACCCAACTAAACTGTTAGTCCCACATTCAACCTAGGAATGTACAAAGTGGCCATCAAAGGGACACCAACATTTATGAAGAAAGGAAAAGCATAAGAATACCCTTGCGAAGGCATTCCTTGGTTGGTATCGTCAAGAAATGTTTCCATGAATATCTTATGCACAGGTTCTTCCCTTGTGGGATCATTCAAGTCCGTAAAAGTATGACACACTGACTCTGGTAAATCAGTTATATAAAAATATGTTCCTATAAGGAGGTTGCTCCATGTTTTTGAGAGAAAGACCAAAAATTCATCACGACCGACATAGTGGGTGGTCTACCATATTAGGTTAGAGACCTAAATAAATGACTGAATAAATCGCTATGGAAAACTAGGGAGCACAAAGCACACCACTAAGAATAAAATCCTAAAAAGATACAAGAAAAAAAACGATCCTTCTAAATGCTTCCAACCCAGGGAGATGAAATCATGATCGTCCAAAGCATTCATAAAGGAAAACGACTAGCCTGGAGAAGTAGTTACCCAGTCCTTCGACCAACAATCCCTTCAGGTGCCTCCCAAAAAATACATTGTGCCTGAGGTCCCGTGATACACCCCTCGCAGTCACCTATGTGTCAACCTATATAATGTAAACTAGGCCACCAACTTGTAATCAACAACCAGTGGGGTATAGTCGACAATCAGGTGAGTGTATGGGAAGGGTAACTAAGCCTGAATATCCTCCTGAGGCTTGAAATGAAACAGGACTAAAGTCACGCTTAAAGTACCTTGGACGAATTGAGGTGTCTCAGAGGTATAACACAAGTTAGGCCAGTAATGCTACATGATTCACCCCCAATACACACTCTCCCAAACACTTTGTCAGGATTAAGAGTGGATATCTCCATCACCATCCTCTAAACTGCCTCATGTTTGACTCTTGTGTTAGAGGAGCTTCTTGGATTGAGTAACTACAATGTGGATTTTTCACACCCTAGCATAGACACCTAAGTTAATTTTTGGTTGGCCTTGGAGATTTTAACTCTCCACACCTAATCCAAGGCCCTAGCCTAAGCTATTGGTGAACCCTAGAAAAAGTGTTACTAATATATTTTAGATTAACACTTTCATTTTAGGGGATTTTATTACTCAAGGAACGGAAGTGAAAATTATGTTGTTTGAGACTCTTGAAAAAATGAAACTTATTAGAACACTGGAAAATAATACTTTACACCAATACTACAAATGAAAATTAGCTTCAAGCAAAAAGCATGAACAATCCTTCAAACCTAAAAATGCAATCTTTTCTCCTTTCCATGAAAAATGCACAATGCAACATTCGAGTGAAGCAAAAGAGAAAATGGAATCATTTTCTTTCTTATTTTTCTTTTGAAATGATTTCAATATGAGAATAAAACAAAAACCTCTGCTATTTCTTTTTCTTTTTCAAATAACAGTGCAAAGAAATGCAAAGAAATAAATAGACCTAACTAGCATAAAAACTAGGTTTTCTTATTTTCTTTGAATAAAAGAAAAATTAACAAAATATGCTAAAAGAAAATTCAGAATACACAGAAAGAAACTCATTTTTCTTAAAATTCAAGATAAAAAGAAGCCAAAAAGATTGGAAACATAGAGAGACGAGAGGATTTGTTTTTTATTTCATAAAAAATCTGAGTCTACAAATTGTCTTAACCCCAAATAACAGAAGCTTATGGAACTCAGGAGGAGTTTGGAACCACAAGTTTCCTCTAGGAAAAGGAAAATATTTTGAAAACATTATGCAAAACCATAGAGACATGTGTTGTGCACAACCATCCTACGCATGTATGTGGGCTATGTATAATGTAGAACACGTATGTACACATGCTATACAGAGAACAAGGCACGTACACCTATGCAAATTAAAATAAAAATAAAAATGGACAGACAAATTGGGCAAGGGAAGATGGTAGGAACCTGGAAGGTGACGAGAGACCCAACCTAGCTCAAAATATTCAAAATATCCAAAAAAAAACAAAAACCAAACCAAACTAATATCTCCCACTAAGACCCTAGAGAGACTCCCCAGCGGAGTCACCAAGTTTGTTATGGGTGTTGGGTATGTGTTATATTTTGTATGAAAGCCCCCTGTGCGGGGGTTCAGGGGCAGCGCCCCCAAGAATTTGTTTTTCCTCAGGAAACGTGTCGCATTTTTGCCTCATTTTTCATGTTGCCTCAATTTTTCGTGTCCATTGTTGGGCGGTTTTTCGGTACATGGTGTTTTGCCGATGATTTTCTATTTTTGGTTAAGGAATTAGGGTTGTTGACTAATCCAGGTCATTGGGTTAGGGTTTTGGATGTCGTTGGCTCCTATATGTATATTTTATTGTAAACAATGTATCACTATGAATGAATATAGAATATGTTGGTTTTCCCGGTTTCGATTTCCAGTGGAAAAATCTATGTGTAATGTTTGTATTTTCCATTGTATCTTTTCTGTTCTTTTATTGAAAATTTGTTTGCAGTAAATATTGTACAAGGTTAAAATCTACATTTGGTATCAAAGATTTGTTGGCTTCATGGAAATGCCTTTGTGGTCAAGGTTTTGGATCGGGACTGTGATAATGCTTGTTATAGTGGGATATCCATGGTATTGACTTTTCAAGTGAAAAGAAATGAAGAGAAATTCGAAAATGGAGATCGAGAAGTTTAATGGGAAAAATTTTGAGTTGTGGAAGCTCAATATGGAAGACCTGTTGGTGGAAAGAGATCAGTGGATCATGCTAGATCTAGGTACTGGACCTACAGGAACTTCAATAGATGACTAGAAAATGTTGGATCAGAAGGCGAAGAGCACAATCCGAATATGTCTCTCAGATTTAGTATTACTAAATGTGTCAGAGGAAGCTACAACCAAGGATTTGTGGGATAAGTTGGGGAAGTTGTACGGTCTAAGTCCCTAGTAAATAAAGTATTCTTGATAAAGAAGTTGTATAACCTAAGGATGAGAGATGGAGACTCGGTGGTAGAGCATTTGAATTCATTCAATACTATGTGGTGCAGACCCCCCTCTTCTCCAAGGGATGCACGACCTCCCGGTCTAGGCTCTTCTCAAGACTGAACTGAAACAGTCTTTGATTCCTTGTTGGAACCTCTAAGAATCAAATCCATAGGTATTTTTGTGAAAATTTCGCCTGCGTGAGAAAATCTCAGGTGTAAACTTCCTCCAGGTGACCAAGCCTTGTGACCACATGCTTATTCGAAAAGGTGCATCGCGATTTCACGTATCAGCTATATGAGACAACCGACTCTCCATCTTTTGAACTCTCGAGTTCTAAAATTTTGACAAGGGCCTAGCGCATGCTAGCTCCTCCCTTATCTTTCACCCATATGACCCTTCACTATGACCTGGGGCCAATCCTTCTAACCGCGTCAAGATTTCATGTATCGGGAACTCTCGATGTGATTCACCTCTATTCTCCCGATCCTTCGATACACGGAATTGAGAAATATTTGGATAAGATCAATGGTCCATAAGAGCTCTCCAACCAATGGTTGTGATCAAGTCATGATTTCATGTTTCGAGAGTTTTTGAAACTCCTACCTCCAACTTCTCGATTCACAAATCAGTGAAACATTGATCTGTCACCATGTGTCCTACCTCAATGGATGGTCTTGATGATTTCAGGATTTCACGTTTTGGGATTTCACGAATTTCACTCTGCTTCTTCCAAATCTTCTGGTTTGAGAAATTTCGATAAATCCTCATGTCTAACTAGTGCACTACTTCTCCGAGATATAACGGCTTGAAATATTTTGGCTCTTTTTGAATGGATATTTACCCTCGATCTTATTCAGTCTTCAAATTCCTTTATGAAGGATTTCTCCGGCTCAATCCTCCATACTTGTTCTTCCTTCGATCTTTCAACTTCTACACTTCACCTTTGAATGCTTCAACTATTCAAAACTTAGAAACTTTTCTAAGCGTTTCCTCTTGATACTTAAAACCACTACTCCTCCTGAGCTTCTAGTAAATAAAAATTAAATCTCGTCCCTTGCGCACACTTTCACTCTGTGTCTTTTTTCAAAAGACCTTCTGACACCCTCTTGCCATACTCTGTTCTCAACCTCTTGATATTTAAAACTTTAACACAAGTTTATTTCTACACACACTCCTTGTGCTCAATATGCACACTCTGCATACAAAAATTCCTCGCTATCTCTTCTGAGCTTTAAGTCGAAAAAGACTTTTTCACATGCACTCCTTGCACTCTGCATGCACTCCTTGCATAATCTTACAGAAGAGAAACAATTGAACTTATTCAATTATTCATTCATTCACTATGAACATCATACATTCACAAAATACACAATTATCAGTCAAACAACATCAACATTGTACCATTGAATCAATCTTCACTGTTCTATTCCTTTGAGAAAAACATAATTACGATGGCTATCTCCTACAGAAACAAACTAAAACTTGTCTAAGGACCCAGAGATTTCTCCGCTCTTCTTCCTCCTATCTAAATCCTATCACACTCTACTCAAGAAGTTACCTACTCAATTAAATGCAACTTAATGACTAATATGGGAAATTATCCTACACCTGTAATATTTACAGTCATGTAAGGATTTACATTCATTTATGTCATTTCAAATGGTGGCCCGACTTTACACACTCTAATTTAATTAACACAAAATTCAAAATACCTACACTTCTACCAATCTGATTAAGGTCGGCTTTGACTCCTTCAATGTGCTAAGGTGTCGATTTCGCCTCCACATCCGCCCTTGTAGATTTAATAGCGATGCTCTTGCATCATTGTGGTAAGTCAGTTATTATATGTTGAGATTAAAGTTTTAGATGAAGATAAGTGTATCAGTTTACTTTGTTCTTTACCAGACTCGTGGGATAGTCTGGTCGTGGACATAGGTATTAATACAGCTTCCTTGAAGTTTGATGAAGAGGTCTCATCCTTGTTGTCGGAGGAGGTGAGACAGAATAATATGTAAGGACAGAGCACATACATATTATTTTCAAGAGGACGCTCCCAGGAAAGAAGTAGATCTAAGTTCTCAAGTGGGAGATCTAAGTCTAAGGGTATATCTCAATCTCCCAGAAAGTTTGTAAAGGTATGTTGGAGATGTGGAAAAGAAGGGCACTACAATAAGTAGTGTATATCCAAAGTTGAGAAAAATTAGGGATATGAAGAATCTCCTTCTACAGAATAAAATACCTCCAAGGAATAAGGAGGGGACGTGTACTTGGCTTCTTCAAGCACACATGCAGATCATGAGGCATGGTTGGTTGAATCAGGTGCATCCTTTCATATGACTCCCCACAGAGAGTGGTTCTATGAATGTGAAAGGTATGATGGAGGTAATGTTTTTCTAGGTGATGATTCAACAACCAGAATCATAGGACGAGGAAAATTCAAGTTGAGGCTCATATATAGAAGGATTAGAAAACTTCCTGGTGTTCTACACATCTTAGGTTTGACCAGAAATTTGATTTCTGTAAGAAAAATGGACGATGCAGGGGTAAAAACAATATTTGAAAAGGAATGTTTCAAGATGGTTCGAGGAGTAATGGTGTTGTTGAAGGGAGTTCGGTTAGGAACTCTGTATAAGATGCAAAGAAGCAATATGAGTGATGGGTGTAATAGTTCCATTGTTACTGATATTGGAATCAAAGAAGAAAGAAATCCTATAGTCTCTGGAGAAAAGGTTATGATATGGCATCAAAGACTGGGGAATATCTTAGAGAAGGGTATTCGACTACTACATGGTAAAGGATTTTGATTTCTATGAACATTGTGTATATGGGAAGCAGAATCGGGTAAGATTTCCCTCTGGTGCAACGAGGGAAGAAGGAATTTTACAGCTAGTTCACAATGATGTTTTTGTACCCGTGTCGGTCCCATCATTGGGAAAATATATGTACTATGTCTCATTTATAGATGACTTCTCGAGGAATACTTGGATATATTTCCTTAGGAAAAAATATGAAGTCTTTGGCATGTTTAAATATTTTAAGGCTCTTGTTAAGAATAAAACAAAGAAAAAAATTAAGGTGTTGAGGACAAATAATGGAAAAGAGTTCTGCAAGACTGAATTTGAAGAATTTTGTAAGAAGTGTGGTATAGCAAGGCATAAGAATAATCCATATACACCTCAACGGAATGGAGTTGCAGAAAGGATGAATAGGACGCTGATGGAAAAAGCAAGGTGCATGCTCAGTGTTGTCGGGTTAGGGCAAGAATTCTGGGAGAGGTAGTGGGTACTACATGTTACCTAGTCAATAGATGACCCTCATCAGCGCTAGATGACAAGAATCCACAAGAGGTATGGACTGGTAAGAAACCTTATCTCACACATCTCAAGGTATTTGGTTGTGATGCATATGTCCATGTTCCAAAGGAAAACAAGAGTAAGATAGATAAGAAGGTTGAAAAGTGCATCTTTATTGAATATAAATATGGTCTCAAAGGTTATAAGCTTTGGAACCTAGAAACTAAGAAGGTAGTGTATAGTCGAGATGTGGTATTTAGAGGAATGAAGGATGTTGTTAAACAAAAATTCCTACCAAGTAAGGAAGAACCATAGAAAATAGATTTTGATTTAAAGGATGATGAATCAGACTCTACATAAGAACATGAATCAGAAGAAGAAGATCCTCATACTCCAGTATCGAGGAGATCAGTTCGAGAAACAAGGCTACTAGAAAGGTATATTGCATATGATTTTCATTCAAATTTTTCTTTGTCTATTACCAATGATGATCCTAGAACTGTTAGGGAGGCAGTGGATTCATAGGATGGGAATCTATGGAAAAAGGCCATGGATGAAGAAATGGAAGCCTCGGATAAGAATGAGGCTTGGGATCTAGTGGATTTGTTGATTGGAAGAAATCCCATTGGCAGCAAATGGGTATTTAAAAAGAAGTTGAATGCAGAAGGAAAATCAGAGAAATACAAATCTCGGTTAGTAGCAAAGGGTTATTACCAAGTTGAGGGAATTGATTTTGGTGAGATTTTTTCTCCTATTGCCAAGTTAACCTCTATAATATTTTTGTTATCTGTTGTTGCTGCATTTGATTTTGAAGTAGAAAAGATGGATGTGAAGACAACATTCCCACATGGGGATCTTGAAGAATAAATCTATATGAAGCATCTGGAAGGATTTGTTGTGAAGGGAAAGAAGGAGTGGGTATGCAAGCCCAAAAAGTCCCTGTATGGTTTAAAACAATCACCAAGGATGTGGTATCAAAAATTTGATACTTATATTTTCAGATTTGGTTTCACAAGAAGCAAAGAGGATCATTGTGTGTATTTTAAATTATTTGGTGATCAATTGATTTAGTTGGTCTTGAATGTGGATGAAATGTTGCTGATAGGAAACAAAAAGGATATTATAAATGATGTGAAAACTCAGTTGTCCTCTAAATTTGACATGAAGGATCTCGGTGCTTCAAATTTCAAATTGGGCATGGAAATTAAAAGAGATCGGAAAAATAGGAAAATCTCGTTAAATTAGATTAAATATGTCAAGACAATATTGCAGAGGTTTAATATGCAGGAATTTAAATTAGTTAAGGTTCCTATTCCTTTTGGTGTAAATTTATCTATAGATCAATGTCCCAAGACACAGGAAGAGGAGGAGGACATGTCTCGTGTTCCATATGTGAGTGTAGTTGGCAGTTGATGTATGAAATGGTCTGTACTAGACTGGAAATTGCACATGCAGTGGGAGTTTTAAGTAGGTATATGTCAAAACCAGGGAATGAGAATTGGACAATAGTAAAAAGGGTTTTCAGGTATTTGTGTGGCACTACTAGCTATGGATTGTGCTACCAAGGAAGACCGGTATTGGACAGAGTGTTGGATATACATGGATTTGTGGATTCAAACTGCACTGGAGATATGGATCATAGGAGATCTACAAGTGGGTATGTGTTTAACCTCTTTGGAGGAGCAATAATTTGGATGAGGAAAAGACAAGATGTAGTGTCACTTTCAACTACAGAAGCTCAATACATGGCAGCTGCTCATTCAAGTAAGGAAGCAATATGGTTACAAATATTATACTAAGGTATTGGGTTGGTACAACAAGATATAAGGATAGATTGTGACAGTCAGAATGAAAATTTTCTAGCGAAGAGCCCAACTTATCATTCAAAGACAAAGCATGTTGATATTCAATATCACTTTGTGAGAGACATTGTTGAAGAAAATAAAGTATTGTTGATGAAGGTGGAAAGTTTGAATAATGTTGCATATTCATTAACAAAATCTGTAGGCACTAAGAAGTTCTCTTGGTGTAGAGGATCCATGGGAGTTGTTTCCCTAGATTGTTGACTATGTAACCTTGTAAACCCCTGTATGCAAAGAAAACAACAATTGGGAGAATGTTGGGTATGTGTTATATTATTTGCATGATTAGTAGTGTCTGTGTTGCGGCAAACACACAGGGGGGTTTGAGGGGGGTGTAGGGGCAGTTCCCCCGATAAAAAAAAAAATCCTCAAGAAATGTGTCACATTTTTGCCTCATTTTTTGTGTTGCCTCGATTTTCATGTCCATTGTTGGACAGTTTTTCGACACATGGTTTTTTGTCGATGGTTTTCTATTTCCGGTTAAGGAATTAGGATTGTTGACTAATCCAAGTCATTGGGATAGGGTTTTGGATGTAACTGGATCCTATATGTATATTGTATTGTAAACAATGTATCACTATAAATGAATATAGAATATGTTAGTTTTCCCAGTTTGGGTTTCCAAGGGAAAAATATTTGTGTAATGTTTGTATTTTCCATTATATATTTTACATTATTTTACTAAAAATTTGTTTGCATTAAATATTGTACAAGGTTAAAATCTACAATGGGTAAATTCCCCCTAAACTGGGTCTAAGGAATAGGAAGAGCAATAACTCCCTTAAAATACTAACTTATCTCTAATCTACCCCAAAATAATATAGAATAAGTGATAAAAGAGAGGGAAGAGAAGGTTAAGAAGAGTACCTTGAATGATTTCGGTTGATGTAGACCTCTTCCTCTTGTTGTTTCCTCTTAGATAACATATCTCCGCCCAAATCTGACCTATAACAGACCAAGAACACAACACAACAACATATACAATCTCTAGTAATCACTTAAAAGCCTAAATATAGATGCAAATGATCAAATTAGATAAGAACATATACACATAAATTTTTGGGACAAAGATAATCTCTTTTATTCATATACAAGATGAAAGGTTACAACCTTTTCTTGCGGACACTGCTCTACGAACCAAGTTCGGGCTCCTCTATTGTGGCTCCAAGTGCACTAATTCCACATAGAATTCTGACAACCAACATGCCATCAAAGAAAGACGGAAGGGTTGCATAGGGAAAATGGATGGAAGGGAAAGTTGAGGCTAAAAATCAGAGCAAGATGCAAAACTTGGGCAATGAGAGGGGAAGGATTTTGGTAGAGTTTTCTTATACTCTTGTTCATATGTATAAATGACTCCCCTAGACCTCTTTTTATATGAGAAAAATATTGTTATTCGGTTTGGAGATGGGGTACAAGGGGTGAAATGGTTAGGAAACCCTCCATAGCAATTTTATATTTTTTGCAATTTTTGGAGGTAAATTCAGGCTACTTAGCATGCAACAAGTATATGTACAAGGGAAAACTAGCATGCAACACACGTGTGTATGCAGGCTAGTAGTGCAGAAGAGCACATACATATCAAAAAAGTTGTTTTTTAGAAGGAAACCTTAGCAATATGATTGGTAAAGGATTCAAATGGATGGGCCAATGTCTTCGATACATAGATGTGGCATTTTTGAACTACAACAATTAATATTTCATGTGATACTTAAATTCCATGTACATAAAAGAATAAAAAAAATGATTACATACATCTGATGCACATTTTAGTTGGGATGGCTCCTCGTGCGTTGAAATTATGTTCATTTCTTTTAACATAATCTTCTAGACTGTTTTGGACATCCCTATTGACATGTCTTTATTTTCCCCTTATTTGTCCCTTTGAATTTTCAAAATATCCCTGGAAAAAAATATATAAAAATTAAAAAAAAAGGAAGAACTCGGTGCGTATAATAAGATAATTCACACCGAGACTTAAAATTTGTATACATTGGAGCATCATACATACATATACGCATATGTATAGTATAACATTGATGTTGCATAATTGAAAATGTTTTACAAATTTTTATATTCAATCGGTGCTTTATGAATTAAGAAAAACATGGTTTCCTAAGTACTATTTATTATGCATCATTGAGCATTGAAGAAATTTAAAAAGTGGTGATTTCCATATCAAATAGTGATTTTTCCTTTTTAAACTCAACAATGCACTTTGTAATAAATGCAACCCAGTGTGTGTTTCAATAAAATGTGCACATTTGAATGTGAAAAATATTTTCAATAATATTTCAAATTGAAATAAAGCGGTGTTATTTACAAAAAATTACACGTTGGTGCACTTACTGTGTAAAGAGCGCAGTAGTAATCACAAAGGTGTTTTTAAAAAAAAAAAAATGACAATGACATGACAGTTTAGGATCCAATTCAATGAGTGGTTTCATTGTAACAGATAGGAAATGCCCATATACAAATAACCAAATCCTAAGAAGAAATTGTGCTTAAAAAAATTGTTGTTGTGAAATATATAAGGATAAAGTGAAATGACAATGGGGAAATTAGGACTTCCAATACTGAAGGTAAGTATGAAACCCTTTTCTTGTTTGGGAATGCACTGAAAATTATTTGATTAAAATAAGAGAATTGTCAAGATGATTAATAGAATGCAATCATATACCTGAAATTTATCCTATACATATTTCTATTGGATCTACAGTGGTCCCCCTCGAATTTGGATCTTAAAAAATAGCCCACCCACTTAGAAATATTTGTTGATAAATCTATGTTTCACAAATATCCTCTCTAAAACTTGACAAACAATAAAACATTGAATAGGGCTTTCCTTTATAAACACAAAACTTCAAATTCCCACTAATTTTTTCTTCAGAAGTTACGTTTTTCGGTGTGTTATTTCATGCGTATCACACCAGTGTGGTATTCATAATGCACTTGTGTGGTATGAATAACACACATATTTATTTTTGTAATAAATTTCAAAGTATTGATAGTAAGCGCGGGTTATTTTTATAAATTGCTCCAATCAGTGCGATAGACAATTTGAACACACCAGTGCAACATTTAATTAATAACACACTAAGGCGGTGTGTACATAATAACACACCATAATACAATTACATTTTCATAATGCAAATGAAAACATCTATATTTAAAGTTTGCGCAGGTTTTGATTTCTAACAACAAGAATGGAGGTTAGTCTTTGGTGCTTATCTCATTTAAATGCACTGATGTGTTTT
>JZKD02S1140836.1:131323-141473 GCA_000966675.3 Picea glauca | reverse complement strand
AAACGAATTGCGTTGGGTTCGTGACGACGAGGGCTACAAACCCATTTGTTTTGAGGCAATTCTGAGAACTTTCATTTTTGAGGTAAAATTTGACCCCTGGTCCAGATTCTGATCATTCTGTCTCGTCCTTAGTAGGTAAAAGGAATTTAAAATAGTTAATGCAAGTAGGTAGAATTTAATTCTCGATTAGACTGTTTGAGAGCGCAAGAGGGAAACAGGATATAGACACCCTCACTGTGTATTGTAACATTATTATGAAGAAGCATTGGAGCAAGAGCATGCAGAGAGATGTGTAAGAACACCCATGTACAGATATTTGAATTAATAAAAGAGTCTGATTCAAATTCATGGTTTTGTGTTGGTTCTCTGTGTATTGATGCTGAATGATATGCTCGTGAATGTTTGCTTCTTGTTATACATTTTATTTAATATGCTATGTATATGATTTCATGTTTGAGTTTGAAGTATGAAAGGAAAAGGGAATGAGTTTCAATTATTTCTCTATCTGAACAAGGATTCCTGCAAGGAGTGCAGTCGAAGTGTCTGCAAGGAGTGCATTGACAGAGTGTTCAGATAGAGTAACTTTTTTTCTCGATTCACTCTAAAGTGCAGACAAGCACAAGAGCCATGCAAGGAGTGTGCAGGCTAGGTGAAGCTTCAGGGTTGTGAACCTGAGTGAAGCGTCGAGAAACTACTGCTGCAGGTGTGTGCAGAGTAAAAAAAAAATCAACTCTTGGAAGTGGTTGAATGTTTGTCGCAAGGAGTGCGTGCAAGGTTCTCTGAAAGATTCAGAGTTGGGAACAGCTCAGGAAGGACAAGGCCTTCGAATTTGTTGAAGAATAGCACAGTGAAGTTGTGCCTTGAAATTTGTAAGAAGCATCGTAAGTTTGCACTCAGGTGGACGAGTTCCGTGGAGGAACACTTAGCCATTTCATAGAAATTTTCAAGGAAGGACGGATGGTCGGTATTCTCCAAGGAGGATCTGCAATATCCCATGAGCCGTCAGATCACAGAAAGGAGTAGGGGAGATACGCAGAGTATTCCCAAAGGGTTAAAATCTCAGGAGGGGCAGGACCGTAGATCCAAGTCACGAGAACTATCGGATTTACACATGGAATTGTGCATCGGGGTTTCGTGGGTTGCAACTCCGTAAACATTGCAGCAGAAAGCACAAAATCTTGAAACGCGATATCCCGACAGCCAAATGGATAGTGTGGGGCCACAAGGGTCAGAGTGGGAGACAGGTGGCATGAGTTATCGGGGTTTCTTAGCGAGAAGTTCCGAAACATCTGCACTAGGATTCGCGATATTGCAAACTCCGAAATGCTGATGGAGTAAAGGACCGTTGAAAGGTCAGACTTGCGGGTGTGATGGAGTTCCACACATCGGAAGTCAGGAGTCAGGGATACGAGTTGTTCGACATCGCGAGTGTTGAATTCACGATAGGAAAAGTCCCGATAGAGAAATGAAAGTGTCAGCGTTGACTGGTTCTCGGGGCTCGAGGATTCGAGAGACCTACGCTCGACCATTGGATTCGCAAAGTCATGAGTTCCAATCTCCCGAGTGTAAAGTGAAGATCTCGTGGAGGTTTGTGTGGGTGCAGAATTACCGATAGGGAATTAGAAGAGCCTTAGATTTCTTTGAGTCGTGGAAGAGGAAAGCTCCTGTGAGTCGACATGGACCTTCCGACCTGTGGGTTGTGAGGTAGCGGACATCGACGTCAGACATTTGGTTCTGAAATACCGTGCTGCTTATCGATATGCTGTTAAAATTGAGCAGAAATTTAAGCACCAGAACAGACGAGAGTCCGGGTCTGCAAATCCGCAACAACCAAAGTATGAAAAAGATGGCCCTAACAAAAAATTTCTCGAAAACCAGTCCAAGAAACAGGAAAAGAAGGGTCACGGTAAGACAAAGAAGGACACCGGAAAATGGTGTGATTTCCACAAAAGCCCCTCGCACAACACCGATGAATGTCACTCAAAACAGTCATTGGTGGCTGAGATCAAAGACAAGGAGCCGAACCCTGTTTCAGAATCTGATTCTGAAAACACTGGTAAAGGATAGATCATTGACGTAGACCCCACTACTATTGTCGCAACCGCATCAATTCAACCAGAAGAACCAACAGATCTCGAAGAGGGGGAGCGCCTTTCTCATTTAAAAATGTGGGTGAAGGAGACCCCGCTGCATTTTATTATTGATAGCGGAAGCCAGAAGAACCTCATCTCAGCAGAGGTTGTCAAACAGTTAGGATTGTCGACAACACCACACCCGCAACCATACAACATCAGGTGGCTTCGCCAAGGACGAGATCTTCATGTCAGCCAACAATGTCGATTGTCATACGACATCCATCCCTTCAAGGATGAGGTATTATGTGATTTTTTCCCACTGGATGTCTGTGATGTTCTCTTGGGCCAACCATATATGTGGAAGCGCCATGTTGTTTATGAGTCCCGACCCCGTAGTGTCATTGTTACTTTGGGGGGTCATCTCTACAAAATACCAGAGGTAGTTCCAACTATTGTTCCAACTAAAAAGTTCCGCAAGGTAGTATCTCATACTACAAAATTCAGCTTCTTCACAATCTGTCAAAAGGGGAACATAAGGACATTGCAACCACTACAGTTTCACCCCCCTCCACCATCTATCCAACACAAGTAGGTCGACAAGAATATAGCAAAGCACAAAGATTCCTTCTGCACACCTTCCTCTCATGCAGCTCGACTTGTTGAATAGCCTCAACTTCAACAGGTTCATGACATACTTCCACAAACTAAGCAGCGCGACATCTCCAACAATACAGGCAGCTCACCCAGATGCAGATTAAACAAATGCTTTTCCCTCTCCCCGGAGAACTCAATGAAATGGATACCATTGCTTCCTAAGGAGGGAGGATTGATCCAGGTGGATATCGGTGGCCACCCACCTTTTCCGACTGGCTCAAAACAGTTTTCTGGCAATTTTGGCAATTTACTATTTTTAGCAGGTTTTAACTTCCTGGGCGATTTTGAGGGCCTAAATGAAGGTTTTTCAAGATAGAGGTTGTCAATGATATCTGAAGGCATTATTGAGCCCCCAAAATGAATCTCCTCTATGATACCTTTCCAACGAGCTATCATATGCCTAAAACGAAGATCGTATGAAAAAGTTACGACCCCGAGAAGTTGATGTACTAGCTTACCCAGACGGGGCCCACATGACTTTTGGCGCTTCATCTCCTAGGGTTAGGTTTTTGGATGTCTAGGACTTTTGACATTCTTGTTTATTGTAAAAAGGCCTCTAGAGCCTCATTGTAATCATCTTCTTGCGAATGCGAGTAGCCATCACATCTCTTCTCAGAGATAAGCTGCCACCATTCTAGCGACTCTTTCACTCTGTATTTTTACAGTCTCTGTAAATTTATTTCATTAGTAGAAATCGTGTATTACTGCATATCTGTGTTTATGGTTGCATATCTGATACATCTCTATTATATTATTGAATATCTGCGATATCTCTGTGCATTTCTTTATTATATCTCCAATCTCATTTCGTGCCGAAAATAATCTGGATCAGTGGTATCAGAGCAGGCTGCTCTTGATCGATTTTTTCAGTGCATGTCCCCAATAAGGTCTGAGTATAGAAAGTTGGGTCTCGATCTTGTCTCTCTTGAAGACAATCGCTCTCTCACACCCAAGAAACCCTCAATGGAAGAAGAAAATAAAAATGACGGAGCAGACGATCCTATCAATCTGTTGCTTGAGCAAGCTCTCATGCGACAGAGGGATGAAATGATGGAGAATTTTGCCCACATCCTTCAACGCTTGCCAATAGCATTAGGCACATATTCATCAAGTTACCACTTTGGAGGCACCTCACCTTTCAAGGGACAAGTTAATTTTGATATTCCTGTATTTGAAGGACAAATAGATGCAGAAGCTCTAGAAAAATGGTTAACTCTGCTAGAAGGTTATTTCTCTGTTCACAATTTTTTCGACAAAGAAAAGATCACCTTTTTACTCCTTAAAGCTCTCCCTCATGTCAAACATTGGTGGGAACCTTACTGGGAGAAAAGTTCCACAGAGGAGTCTGGAATATATGGGGCCGATCCCACTTGGGATTTTTTTGTGGATGCGGTAAAGGAATAGTATTACCCTATTGGCAACTATGAGGACCAATACATGAGATGGACCACACTGCGGCAAGAGAGGGGCCAAGCAGTTCCAGAGTTCACCAATACCTTCCATACCTTGCGTACCAAGCTGGGTATCAAATACTTCGAGCGACATTTGGTTCTGAAATACCGTGGGGCTCTACATAGATACATCTAGACTGAAATGTATTTTCTGGACATCTCATCACTCGTTGCTGCTTATCGATATGCTGTTAAAGTTGAGCAGAAATTTAAGCACCAGAACAAACGAGAGTTCAGGTCTGCAAAAACGCAACAACCAAAGTATGACAAAGACGGCCATAAAAAACAATTTCCCGAAAACCAGTCCAAGACACAGGAAAAGAAGGGTCACGGGAAGACAAAGAAGGACACCGGAAAATGGTGCGATTTCCGCAAAATCCCCTGGAACAACACGGATGAATGTCACTCAAAACAGTCATTGGTGGCCGAGATCAAAGACAGGGAGCCAAACCCTGTTTCAGAATCTGATTCTGAAAACACTGGTAAAGGACAGATCATTAATGCAGACCCCACTGCTATTGTCGCAACCGCATCAATTCAACCAGAAGAAACAACAGATCCTGAAGAGGGGGAGCACATTTTTCATTCACAAATGTGGGTGAAGGGGACCCCTCTGCATTTTATTGTTGATAGCGGAATCCAGAAGAACCTCATCTCAGCAGAGGTCGTCAAATAGTTGGGATTGTCGACAACACCACACCCACAACCATACAACATCGGGTATCTTTGCCAAGGACGAGATCTTCGTGTCAGCCAACAATGTCAATTGTCATACGACATCCAACCCTTCAAGGATGAGGTATTATGTGATGTTTCCCCACTGGATGTCTGTGATGTTCTCTTGGGCCAACCATATATGTGGAAGCGCCATGTTGTTTATGAGTCTCGACCTCGTACTGTCATTGTTACTTTGGGGGGTCATCTCTACATAATACCAGAGGTAGTTCCAACTATTTTTCCACCTAAAAAGTTCTGCAAGGTAGTATCTCATACTGCAAAATTCAGCTTCTTCACAATCTGTTCAAAAGGGGAACAGAAAGACATTGTAACCACTACAGTTTCACCCACTGCACCTTCTATCCAGCAGAAGCAGGTTGACAAGGTTGTAGCAAAGCACAAATATTCCTTCTACACACCTTCCTCTGATGTAGCTCATCTTGTTGAACAACCTCAACCTCAACAGATTCATGACAGACTTCCACAAACTTAGCAGCGCGACGTCTCCAACAATACAAGCAGCTCACCCAGATGCAGATCCAGCAAATGCTTTTCCCTCTCGCCTGGGAACTCAATGCAATGGAGACCATTTCTTCCTAGGGAGGGAGGATTGATCCAAGTTGATATCGGTGGCCACCCACCTTTTCCAACTGGCTCTAAACAATTTTCTGGCAATTTTGGCAATTTACTATTTTTAGCAGGTTTTAACTTCCGGGGCCATTTTTAGGACCTAAATGAATGTTTTTCGAGATCAATATTGTCAATGATAGATGAAGGCATGATTTAGCCCCCAAAATGAATCTCCTCGATGATACCTTTCCAACGAGCTATCATACGCATAAAACGGAGATCGTATGCAAATGTTACGACCCCGGGAAGTTGATGTACTGACTTACCCAAACGAGGCCCACATGACTTTTGGCGCTTCATCTCCTAGGGTTAGGTTTGTGTATGTCTAGGACTTTTGGAATTCCTGTTTATTGTAAAAGGGCCTCTAAAGCCTCATTGTAATCATCTTCTTTCGAATGCGAGTAGCCATCACATCTCTTCTCAGAGATAAGCTGCCACCATTCTAGCGAGTCTTTCACTCTATATTTTTACAGTCTCTGTACATTTCTTTCATTAGTAGAAATCTTGTATTACTATATATATGTGTTTATGGTTGCATCTCTGATACATCTCTATTATATTATTGAATATCTGTGATATCTCTGTGCATTTCTTTATTATATCTCTGATCTCATTTCATGCCGAAAATAATCTGGATCAGTGGTATCAGAGCAGGCTTCTCTTGATCATTTTTTTCAGTGCATGTCCCCGACGAGGTATGAGTATAGAAAGTTGGGTCTTGAGCTTGTCTCTCTTGAAGACAATCGCTCTCGCACACCCAAGAAACCCTCAACGGCGGAAGAAAAGAAAAACGATGGAGCAGACAATCCTATCAATATTTTGCTTGAGCAAGCTCTCACGCGACAGAGGAACCAAATGATGGAGAATCTTTCCCACATCCTTCAACGCCTGCTGATAGCATAAGGCACATCTTCATCAAGCGGCCACTTTGGAGGCACCTTTCCTTTCAAGGTATAAGTTAATTTTGATATTCCTGTATTTGAAGGACAAATAGATGCAGAAGCCCTAGAAAAATGGTTAACTCTCCTAG
Source organism: Picea glauca (assembly GCA_000966675.3). Classification (NCBI taxonomy): domain Eukaryota; kingdom Viridiplantae; phylum Streptophyta; class Pinopsida; order Pinales; family Pinaceae; genus Picea; species Picea glauca. The sequence goes on along the minus strand of JZKD02S1140836.1, from coordinate 134,916 downwards.
AAGGTTATTTCTCTGTTCACAATTTTTCCAACAGAGAAAAGATCACCTTCGCACTCCTTAAATATTTCCCTCATGTCAAAAATTGGTGGGAAACTTACTAGGAGAAAAGTTCCATAGAGGAGTCTGCAATATATGGGGTCGATCCCACTTGGGATTTTTTTGTGGATGCGGTAAAGGAACAGTATTACCCTATTGTCAACTATGAGGACCAATACATGAGATGGACCACACTAAGGCAAGAGACGGGCCAAGAAGTTCCAGAGTTCACCAATACCTTCCATACCTTGCGTACCAAGCTGGGTATCAAAGACTCTGAGCGACATTTGGTTCTAAAATACTATGGGGCTCTACACATATACATCCAGACTAAAATGGATTTTCTGGACATCTCATCACTCGCTGCTGCTTATCGATATGCTGTTAAAATTGAGCAGAAATTTAAGCACCGGAACAAACGAGAGTTAGGGTCTACAAATCCACAAAAACCAAAGTATGACAAAGACGACCCTAACAAACAATTTCCCGAAAACCAGTCCAAGACATAGGTAAAGAAGGGTCACGGGAAGACAAAGAAGGACACCGGAAAATGGTGCGATTTCCACAAAATCCACTGGCACAACACCGATGAATGTCGATCAAAATAGTCATTGGTGGCCGACATCAAATAAAAGGAGTCGAACCCTATTTCAGAATCCGATTCTGAAAAAACTGGTAAAGGACAGATCACTGACGCAGACCCCACTGCCATTGTCACAACCGCATCAATTCAACCAGAAGAACCAATAGATCCTGTAGAGGGGGAGCGCATTTTTCATTCTCAAATGTGGGTGAAGGGGACCCCGCTGCATTTTATTGTTGATAGCGGAAGCCAGAAGAAACTCATCTCAGTAGAGGTCATCAAACAGTTGGGATTGTCGACAACACCACACCCGCAACCATACAACATCGGGTGGCTTCGCCAAGGATGATATCTTCGTGTCATCTAGCAATGTCGATTGTCATACGGCATCTATCCCTTCAAGGATGAGGTAGTATGTGATGTTTCCCCACTGGATGTCTATGATGTTCTCTTGGTCCAACCATATATGTGGAAGCGCCATGTTGTTTATGAGTCTTAACCCCGTAGTGTCATTGTTACTTTGGGGGGTCATCTCTATAGAATACTAGAGGTAGTTCCAACTATTGTTCCACCTAAAAATTTCCGCAAGGTAGTATCTCATACTGCAAAATTCAGCTTCTTCACAATCTGTTCAAAAGGGGAACAGAAGGACATTGCAACCACTACAGTTTCACCCCCTGCACCTTCTATCCAATAGAAGCAGGTCGACAAGGTTGAAACAAAGCATAAATATTCCTTCTGCACACCTTCCTCTCATGTAGCTCAACTTTTTGAACAGCCTCAACTTCAACAGGTTCATGACAGACTTCCACAAACTAAGCAGCGCGACGTCTCCAACAATACAAGCAGCTCACCCAGATGCAGATCCAGCAAACGCTTTTCCCTCTCCCTTGGGAACTCAATGAAATGGAGACCATTGCTTCCCAAGGAGGGAGGATTGATCCAGGTGGATATCGGTGGCCACCCACCTTTTTCGACTGGCTCAAAACAGTTTTCTGGCAATTTTGGCAATTTACTATTTTTAGCAGGTTTTAACTTCCGAGGTCATTTTGAGGGACTAAATGATGGTTTTTCGATATCGAGGTTCACGATGATATCCAAATCCATGCTTGATCCCCCAAAATGAATCTCCTCAATGATACCTTTCCAGCAAGCTATCATACGCCTAAAACAGAGATCGTATGCAGAAGTTACGACCCCGAGAAGTTGATGTACTAACTTACCCAAATGGGGCCCACATGACTTTTGGTGCTTCATCTCCTAGGGTTAGGTTTTTGGATGTCTAGGAATTTTTCCATTCCTGTTTATTGTAAAAAGGCCTCTAGATCCTCATTGTAATCATCTTATTGCGAATGCGAGTAGCCCTCACATCTCTTCTCAGAGATAAGCTGCCACCATTCTAGCGAGTCTTTCACTCTGTATTTTTATAGTCTCTGTACATTTCTTTCATTAGTAGAAATCATGTATTACTATATATCTTTGTTTATGGTTGCATCTCTGATACATCTCTATTATATTATTGAATATCTGCGATATCTCTATGCATTTCTTTATTATATCTCCGATCTCATTTCGTGCCGAAAATTTTCTCGATCAGTGGTATCAGAGCAGGATGCTCTTGATCGTTTTTTTCAGTGCATGTCCCTGACAAGGTATGAGTATAGAAAGTTGGGTCTTGAGCTTGTCTCTCTTGAATACAATCGCTCTCTCACACCCAAGAAACCCTCAATGGTGGAAGAAAATAAAAATGACGGAGCAGACAATCCTATAAATCTGTTGCTTGAGTAAGCTCTCACACGACAGAGGGACGAAATGATGGAGAATTTTTCCCACATCCTTCAACGCCTGCTTATAGCATCAGGCGCATCTTCATCAAGCAACCACTTTGGAGGCACCTCGCCTTTCAAGGTACAAGTTAATTTTGATATTCCTGTATTTGAAGGACAAATAGATGCAAAAGCCCTAGAAAAATGGTTAACTCTGCTAGAAGGTTATTTCTCTGTTCACAATTTTTCCGACAAAGAAAAGATCACCTTCGCAATCCTTAAAACTCTCCCTCATGTCAAACATTGGTGTTAAACTTACTGGAAGCAAAGTTCCACAAAGGAGTCTGGAATATATGGGGTCGATCCCACTTGGGAATTTTTTGTGGATGCGGTAAAGGAATAGTATTACCCTATTGGCAACTATGAGGACGAATACATGAGATGGACCACACTGCGGTAAGAGAGGGGCCAAGCAGTTCCGAAGTTCACCAATACCTTCCATACCTTGTGTACCAAGTTGGGTATCAAAGACTCCGAATGACATTTGGTTCTGAAATACTGTGGGGCTCTACACAGATACATCCAGACTGAAATGGATTTTCTGGACATCTCATCACTCGTTGCTGCTTATCGATATGTTGTTAAAATTGAGCAGAAATTTAAGCACCAGAACAGACGAGAGTCCGGGTCTGCAAATCTGCAACAACCAAAGTATGAAAAAGATGGCCCTAACAAAAAATTTCCCGAAAACCAGTCCAAGACACAGGAAAAGAAGGGTCACGGGAAGACAAAGAAGGACACCAGAAAATGGTGCGATTTCCAAAAAATCCCCTGGCACAACACTGATGAATGTCGCTCAAAACAGTCATTGGTGGCCGAGGTCAAAGACAAGGAGCCAAACCCTGTTTCAGAATCTGATTCTTAAAACACTGGTAAAGGACAGATCATTGACGCAGACCCCACTACTATTGTCGCAATCACATCAATTCAACCAGAAGAACCAACAGATCTTGAAGAGGGGGAGCGCCTTTTTCATTCAAAAATGTGGGTGAAGGGGACCCCGCTGCATTTTATTGTTGATAGCGAAATCCAGAAGAACCTCATCTCAGCAGAGGTCGTCAAACAATTGGGATTGTCGACAACACCACACCCGCAACCATACAACATCGGGTGGCTTCGCCAAGGACAAGATCTTCGTGTCAGCCAAC
>JZKD02S1140836.1:100456-131273 GCA_000966675.3 Picea glauca | reverse complement strand
TGTCGACAACACCACACCCGCAACCATACAACATCGGGTGGCTTCGCCAAGGACAAGATCTTCGTGTCAGCCAACAATGTCAATTGTCATACAGCATTCATCCCTTCGAGAATGAGGTATTATGTGATGTTTCCCCACTGGATGTCTGTGATGTTCTCTTGGACCAACCATATATGTGGAAGTGCCCTGTTCTTTATGAGTCTCAACCCCGTAGTGTCATTATTACTTTGGGGGGTCATCTCTACAGAATACCAGAGGTAGATCCAACTATTGTTCCACCTAAAAAGTGCCTCAAGGTAGTATCTCATACTGCAAAACTCAGCTTCTTCACAATCTGTTCAAAAGGGGAACAGAAGGACATTGCAACCACTACAGTTTCACCCCCTGCACCTTCTATCCAACAGAAGCAGGTCAAAAAGGTTGCAACAAATCACAAAGATTCCTTCTGCACACCTTCCTCTCATGTAGCTCGACTTGTTGAACAGCCTCAACTTCAACAGGTTCATGACAAACTTCCACAAACTAAGCAGCGCGATGTCTCCAACAATATAAGCAGCTCACCCAGATGCAGATCCAGCAAACGCTTTTCCCTCTCACCTGGGAAATCAACGCAATGGAGACCATTTATTCCTAAGGAGGGAGGATTGATCTAGGTGGATATCGGTGGCCACCCACTTTTTCCGATTGGCTCAAAACAGTTTTCTGGCAATTTTGGCAATTTACTATTTTTAGCAGGTTTTAACTTCCGGGGCCATTTTGAGGGCCTAAATGAAGGTTTTTCGAGATCGAGATTGTCAATAATATCTAACGGCATGATTGAGGGCCCAAAATGAATCTCCTTTATGATATCTTTCCAACGAGCTATCATACGCCTAAAACGAAGATCGTATGCAAAGGTTACGACCCCGGGAAGTTAATGTACTAACTTACCCAAACGGGGCCCACATGACTTTTGGTGCTTCATCTCCTAGGGTTAGGTTTTTGGATGTCTAGGACTTTTGGCATTCCTGTTTATTGTAAAAAGTCCTCTAGAACCTCATTGTAATCATCTTCTTGCAAATGCGAGTAGCCGTCACATCTCTTCTCAGAGATAAGTTGCCAGCATTCTAGGGAGTCTTTCACTCTGTATTTTTACAGTCTCTAAACATTTCTTTCATTTGTAGAAATCATGTATTACTGTATATCTGTGTTTATGGTTGCATCTTTGATACATCTCTATTATATTATTGAATATCTGCGATATCTCTGTGCATTTCTTTATTATATCTCCGATCTCATTTCGTGCCGAAAATAATCTGGATCAGTGATATCAGAGCATGCTGCTCTTGATCATTTTTTTCAGTGCATGTCCCCAACGAGGTACGAGTATAGAAATTTGGGTCTCGAGCTTGTCTCTCTTGAAGACAATCGCTCTCACACACCTAAGAAACCCTCAATGGCGGAAGAAAAGAAAAATGACGGAGCAGACGATCCTATGAATCTGTTGCTTGAGCAAGCTCTCACGTGATAGAGGGACAAAATGATGGAGAATTTTGCCCACATCCTTCAACGCCTGTCGATAGCATCAGGCACATATTCATCAAGCGACCACTTTGGAGGCACCTCGCCTTTGAAGGTACAAGTTAATTTTGATATTCCTGTATTTGAAAGACAAATAGATGTAGAAGCCCTAGAAAAATGGTTAAGTCTGCTAGAAGGTTATTTCTTTGTTCACAATTTTTCCGACAAAGAAAATATCACCTTTGCACTCCTTAAATCTCTCCCTCATGTAAAAAATTGGTGAGAAACTTACTGGGAGCAAAGTTCCACAGAGGAGTCTGGAATATATGGGGCCGATCCCACTTGGGATTTTTTTGTGGATGCGGTAAAGGAACAATATTACCCAATTGGCAACTATGAGGACCAATACATGAGATGGACCAAACTGTGGCAAGAGAGGGGCCAAGTAGTTCCGGAGTTCACCAATACCTTCCATACCTTGCGTACCAAGCTGGGTATGAAGGACTCTGAGCGACATTGATCCAGGAGCATAGTCAACATCAAGAGTACCAGCGCGGAAGTGGAGGACAGCTGGACAAGCGCCAGCACACATTTTGAAATTACCTTTGAAGTTGTTGTGTCATCTTAAATAAAGTCATTAAGATAAAGCACACTTATATAATGTAAATGGACCTTGAGCGATTCGCTCTCGTCCTTAGTAGGTAAAAGGTATTTAAAATAGTTAATGCAAGTAGGTAGAATTGAATTCTAGATTAGACTATTTGAGAGCGCAAGAGGGAAATGGGATATAGACACCCTCATTGTGTATTGTAACATTATTATAAAAAATCATTGGAGCAAGAGCATGCAGAGAGCTGTGTAAGAACACCCATGTACATATATTTGAATTAATAGAAGAGTCTGATTCAAATTCATGGTTTTGTGTTGGTTCTTTGAGTATTGATGCTGAATGATATGCTCGTGAGTGTTTGCTTCTTTTTATACATTTGCTTTAATATGCTGTGTATATGATTTCATGTTTGAGTTTGAAGTCTGAAAGGAAAAGGGAATGAGTTTCGATTGTTTCTCTATCTAAACAAGGATTCCTGCAAGGAGTGTGTTGACAGAGGGTTCAGATAGAGTAACTTTTGTTCTTGATTCACTCGGAAGTGCAGACAGGCACAAGAGTCGTGCAAGGAGTGCGCAGGCCAGGTGAAGCTTCAGGGTTGTGAACCTGAGTGAAGCGTCAAGAGACTACTGCTGCAGGTGTGCGCAGATTCAAAGAAAATTCAACTCTTGGAAGTGGTTGTATGTTTGCTGCAAGGAGTGCGTGCAAGGTTCTCTGAAAGATTCAGAGTTGGGAACATCTCAGGAAGGAAAAGGCCTTTGAAGTTGTTGAAGAATAGCGCAGGGAAGTTGTACCTTGAAAGTTGTAAGAAGCATCGTAAGTTTATACGCAGGTGGATGAGTTCCATGGAGGAACACTTAGTCATTTCGCAGAAATTGTCAAGGAAGGATGGACGATCAGTTCTCTCCAATGAGGATCCACGATATCTCGTGAGCCGTCAGATCGCAGAAAGGAGCAGGGGAGATACGCAGAGTATTCCCAAAGGGTTCAAATCTCAGGAGGGGCAGGACCGTAGATCCGAGTCATGAGGACTGTCGGATTTACGCGTGGAATCGTGCATCGGGGTTTCGTGAGTTGTAACTCCGTAAACATTGCAGCAGAAATCGCGAAATCGTGAAACGTGATATCCCGACAACCAAAGGGATAGTGTGGGGCCACAAGGTTCAAAGTGGGCGACAAGTGGCTCGAGTTATCGGGGTTTCACAGTGAGAAGTTCCGAAACATCTGGACTAGGATTTGCGATATTGTGAACTCCAAAATGCCGATGGAGTAAAGGACCGTTGAAAGGTCAGACTTGCGCCTGTGACGGAGTTTCGGCACATCGGAAGTCGGTATTCGGGGATACAAATTGTTCAACATCGCGAGCGTCGAATTCTTTATAGGAAAAGTCCCGATAGAGAAAAGAAAGGGTCAGCATTGACTGGTTCTCGGGCCTCGGGGATTTGAGAGACCTACGCTCGACCATTGGATTCGCGAAGTTGCGAGTTCTGATCTCCCGAGTGTAAAGTGGAGATCTTGTGGAGGTTTTTGTGGGTGTAGAATTCCCAATAGGGAATTAGCAGAGCCTTAGAGTTCTTCAAGCCGTGGAAGAGGAAAGATCATGTGAGTCGACATGGACCTTCCGACCTATGGGTTGTGAGGTAGCGTACGTCGGCGTCAAGTGGTATCAGAGCACAGAAAGGTTCTTTTCTTTCTATAGTAGAGAAAAAGGATTTTCCATGCCACCCAGGAGAAGGGACATGCAATCACCCGATCCATAGGATAGGGAAATGCCGAGGAAAAGAGGCAGGCAGATGACAGATCCAGTTATGGAGAGAGAGATGCATGATCTACAAGCTAGACTTGAAGATATGTAGACAGTGCAAAGATGCATAGTCAGTGCAGGGGATCTCAGTGATTTCGAGAGTGAAGTTGAGGCTGAACGAGAAGAATAAGTTGCAGCCGAGGATGCATCAAATGAACGTTTGATCAGAGATATTGCAAGGATGGGTGCAAGAGAAAAAATGGACATTCCAGTTTACGAGGGAAACTTGGATGTAGAGGAGCTTCTAGAGTGGATTAGAGCTCTAGACACATACTTTGACTACGAAGATGTTGAGGAAGACAAGAAGGTCAAGCATGCTGTCATGAGATTGAAAGGACATGCAACATTTTTGTGGGATGAACTACAATCTGACAGACGCTGCAAGGGAAAGCATAAAATCAAGAGCTGGGATAGGATGATCGCTAAGCTGAAGGCGAAATTCATCCCCACAGATTATCAAATTACTCTGTTCAGGAGAATGCATAACCTGAGACAGAAGCTGATGATAGTGAAAGAATACACTAAGGAATTCTACAAACTGAACATCAGGGCAGGTCATCGGGAGAGCGATGATGAAAAGGTTGTCATATACATGAATGGCCTGAGATATGATATCTAGGATGAGATGAGCATGGTAACCATCTGAACAGTGGAAGATGCTTATCAGGTGGCTCTGAAAGCTGAAGAGAAGCTGAGCCGAAAGCAGAGTCAGAGGGGTCGAGGAAAAAGTCAGCCCAGAGGCAAATCAATTGCCCAGGATAAATACCAGAAGCCCAAGGAGGATTGGAAGTTCAAGTCTGAGCCTAAATGCAAACGAACAGAGAGAGGTGGAACCTCACAGAGAGGACAACATAATGAGCAGAGAGGAGATTATGCTGACAATAACACTTTTCCTCGTACTAGAGGTAGAGGAAGAGGAAGAGGTGGAGTAATCACATGCTTCACATGTGGAAAGAATGGACACAAATATTACGAGTGTCCAGATAAAATGAAAGAGGTTGGATAAGCTCACATCATCGAGGCACAGAGGCGGGATGTTGAGGCAGAAGACGCTGAAGGCAGAAGATTGTTGATGATGCGAAAAGTCCTTTTGACCCCTGAAAAGGAGGCGGAGAATTCAGTCCAAAGGACCAGACTTTTTAGGACTTCTTGCAAGACCAAGGACATGGTATGCAAGGTCATCAAAGACAGTGGTAGCATGGATAATCTCGTTTCTACAGAGATGGTAGAGAAGTTGGAGCTGGAGACGACTGATCATCCAAGCCCATATAGAGTTTCGTGGCTACAAAAAGGACACCAGGTAACTATCACTAAACAATGTTTAGTTGAATTCAAGATAGGGGGATATAATGATAAGATCTTATGTGATGTCATTCCTATGGATTTTTTTCATCTATTGCTGGGAAGACCAAGTGAATATGATAGGAATGTGATTCATGATGGGAGAATGAACACATACACCCTAGAGAAGAATGGGAGGACGCACATGTTGCTTTCGATCAAGGATAAGGAGGTGAAGCTGGAAGTAAGCAACACAGTACTTATCATGAGTGGGAAGGAACTTCTTACAGAGGTTAAGACGAAGGAGGATCCACAGTTCATTGTGGTCAGAAAACCGAGGATTGTTTTGACTAGCACAAGGGTAGATGATTTACCATAGGAGATTCAGGAACTGCTGGAAGAGTTCACTGACATTGTAGTGGACGAATTACCTCGTTCATTGCCACCGATCATAAGTGTGAGCCATCATATTAATCTGATACCAAGAGCCAGTTTTCCAAACAAAGCCGCGTACATATTGACACCACAAGAGAATGAAGAGGTTAAAAGGCAAGTCCAAGATTTGTTGGACAAAGGTTTGGTCAGGGAAAGCTTGAGTCCATGCGTTGTTCCAGCAGTACTCAGTCCGAAGAAAGATGGAGGCTAGAGGATGTGTACTGATTCAAGGGCGATTAATAAGATAACCATCAGGTATAGATTTCCATTACCAAGGATGGATGATCTGATGGATTGCTTAAGTGGAGCAAAGTGTTTTTCAAAGATTGATTTGAAAAGTGGTTATCACCAAATCCGCATGAGAGAAGGTGACAAGTGGAAGACAACATTCAAAACCAACGAAGGGTTGTATGAATGGCTTGTTATGCCATTTGGCTTAACAAATGCGTCGAGTACCTTCATGAGGTTGATGAACGAAGTCCTGAGGGAGTTCATCGGGAAATTTGTCATTGTGTATTTGGATGATATACTGGTCTACAGTAAGACAGTGGCAGAGCATCTGAAGCATTTGGCTACAGTGATGCAGAAGCTACAGTAGAAGAAGCTGTTGATAAATATGAAAAATTCCTCATTCATGAAGACAAAGCTCATTTACTTGGGGTTTGTTATTTCGGCAAATGAGTTGAGGATGGATCTAGATAAGGTGGAAGTGATCAAGAATTGGCTATCACCGAAGAATATTTTTGAGGTGAGAAGTTTTCACGAATTGGCTAGTTTCTACCGAAAGTTCATAAGGAATTTCAGTGGAATTAGGGCGGCAATGATGGATACAGTGAAAAAAATACACAGGTCTTTTCACTGGACAGAAGAAGTTGAGAAAATTTTCAATCTGTTGAAGAGGAAGATTACGAAACAACCAATGTTGGTGTTGCCGGATTTCTAGAAGACATTTTAGGTGAAATGCGATGCAAGCGGATTTGCATTGGGGCAGTCTTTAGTCAAGAAGATAGGCCGATAGCGTATTTCAGTGAGAAGATGAATGAAGCGAAAGTGAATTACTCCACTTATGATAAGGAGTTTTATACTATTATCTAGGCATTGAAGAAATGGAGGCATTACTTGATCTTGAAAGAGTTTGTCTTATACAGTGACAATCATGCACTGCAGTTTGTGACTCAACAGGAGAAGTTGAATTAGAAACATGTCAAATGGGTTGAGTATATGCAAAATTTCACTTTTGTGATAAAACATATTTCTGGTACTGCTAACAAAGAGGCTGATGCTTTGAGTAGGAACTGTTTGTTGTTGCAGGAGTTTAAGGTCAAAACATTGGGTTTTGATGATCTTAGGGACATGTACGCTGATGATCAATATTTTAAGGAAGTGTTTGAAGCAGCTGAGAATCCAATTCTCAGGGACAGAAGCCAATGGATGGAGTATATGATCCAGGAAGGATTGTTGTTCAGAGGTAATCAACTGTGTATTCCGAAATGCTCCATGATGGAGAACTTGCTGAAAGAGAAACACAGTGGAGGATTGGCAAGGCACTTTGGTCACGTCAAGACGTTCGAAAAGTTGAATGAGTCATATTTTTGGCCGGGAATGCTAGAAGATGTCAAGACATTCCCGGAAAGATGCAGAATTTGTTAGCATTCGAAAGGAAGGAAACATAATGCAGGGTTTTATCAACCGTTATTCATACCAGAGAGGTCGTGGGATGCAATTAGCATGTATTTTGTATTGGGGCTGCCAAGAACACAAAGAGGTGTTGATTCAATATTTGTGGTGGTGGATATATTTTCCAAGATGGCACACTTCATTCCATGTCATAAAACCAGTGACGCAACTCATTTTGTGAATCTTTTTTTCAAGGAGGTCATTCGACTTCATGGCTTTCCGAAGAGTATAGTTTCGGATCGAGACACCAAATTCATAGGGAATTTTTGGAGGACCTTATGGAAGAAGATGGGAACTAACTTGGCATTTAGTTAGGCTTATCATCCTCAGAAGGATGGACAGACAGAAGTGGTGAACATAAGTCTGGGAGACTTGTTGAGGAGCTTGGTGACCGAACACCACAGCCAGTGGGACAACATATTACCGCATGCAGAGTTTTCTTATAACGACTCAGTTAACAGGAGAACAGGACAAAGTCCATTTCAGGTATTCTATGGCATGCAACCGAGAGGAATTTCTGAGCTGAGGGATTCAGAACAGACTGGGACTAGGAGCGCTAGTGCAGAAGAATTCACAGAGACGATGAGAGAACTTCACAGTCAGCTGAAGGAAATATTGCAGAGTTCAAGTCAAGAGTATAAGCGCAGGGCAGATCAACGTAGGATACAACTTCAATTTGAGGTTGGTGATCTGGTTCTGGAACATTTGAGGAAAGAAAGGTTCCCGAATGGAACATACAATATGTTGAAGATGAAGAAGATCGGGCCATGTAGGGTCTTGAAGAAATTTGGGGCGAATGCTTATGAGATTGAATTACCCGATGGGATCGAAATTTCTCCGATGTTCAATATCTCGGATTTGTACCCATATAGAGCTGAAGAAACAGGGACTAGATATGAGCAGCCAGTGATCCCGTGGACAAAGCAGATGCCAGTTGCAAAGAAGCCGCAGATGGAACGCATACTAAATAAACGAATTGGTAAGAAGACCAGGAGGAAATAATACTTTGAGTATCTAGTCAAATGGAAGAACCATCCAATCGAATATGCCAGCTGGGACAGTGAAGCAGAGATACAGAGGCATGGACATACCATGCACAAGCTCATGGAAAGGAGCCCATGAAAATTTTCAAGCAAGGGAGTATGATGCAGGAGCATCGTCAACATCAAGCGAGCCAGCGCGGAAGCGAAGGACAGCTGGACAAGCGCCAGCACACATTTTGAAATTACCTTTGAAGTTATTGTGTCATATTAAATGAATTCATTAAGATAAAGTGCACTTGTATAATGTAAACGGACCTTGAGTGATTCGCTCTCGTCCTTAGTAGGTAAAAGGCATTTAAAATAGTTAATGCAAGTAGGTAGAATTTAATTCTAGATTAGACTGTTTGAGAGCGCAAGAGGGAAACGAGATATAGACACCCTCATTGTGTATTGTAACATTATTATGAAGAAGCATTGGAGAAAGAGCATGTAGAGAGCTGTGTAAGAACACCCATGTACAGATATTTGAATTAATAGAAGAGTCTGATTCAAACTCATGGTTTTGTGTTGGTTCTCTGTGTATTGATGTTGAATGATATGCTCGTGAATGTTTGCTTCTTGTTATACATTTTCTTTAATATGCTGTGTATATGATTTCATGTTTGAGTTTAAAGTCTAAAAGGAAAAGGGAATGAGTTTCAATTGTTTCTCTATCTGAACAAGGATTCCTTCAAGGAGTGCAGTCGAAGTGTCCGCAAGGAGTGCGACAGAGGGTTCAAATAGAGTAAATTCTTTTCTCGATTCACTCTGAAGTGCAAACAGGCACAGGAGCCGTGCAAGGAGTGCGCGGGCCAGGTGAAGGTTCAGGGTTGTGAACCTGAGTGAAGCGTCGAGAGACTACTGCTGCAGGTGTGCGTAGAGTCAAAGAAACTTCAACTCTTGGAAGTGGTTGAATGTTTGCCGCAAGGAGTGCGTGCAAGGTTCTCTGAAAGATTCAGAGTTGGGAACAACTCAGGAAGGACAAGGCCTTCGAATTTGTTGAAGAATAGCGCAGGTAAGTTGTGCCTTGAAAGTTGCAAGAAGCATCATAAGTTTGCACACAGGTGGACGAGTTCCGTGTTGGAACACTTAGTCATTTCGCAGAAATCGTCAAGGAAGGACGGACGGTCGATATTCTCCAAGGAGGATCCGCGATATCTTGTGAGCCGTCAGATCGCAGAAAGGAGCAGGGGCGATACGCAAAGTATTCCCAAAGGGTTCAAAGCTCAGGAGGGTTAGGACCGTAGATCCGAGTCACGAGGACTGTCGAATTTACATGTGGAATTGTGCATCGGGAATTCCGATCTGTCGAGTGTAAAGTGGAGATCTCGTGGAGGTTTGTGTGGGTGCAGAATTCCCGACAGAGAATTAGAGGAGCCTTAGAGTTCTTTGAGCCATGGAAGAGGAAATATCCTGTCAGTCGACGTGGACCTTCCGACCTACCGGTTGTGAGGTAGCGGACGACGACGTTAGATATTTGGTTTTGAAATACCGTGGGGCTCTACACAGATACATCCAGACTGAAATGGATTTTCTGGACATCTCATCACTCGCCGCTACTTATCGATATGCTGTTAAAATTGAGAAGAAATTTAAGCACCAGAACAAACGAGAGTTCAGGTATACAAATCCACAACAACCAAAGTATGACAAAGACGTCCCTAACAAAAAATTTCCCGAAAACTAGTCCAAGACACAGGAAAAGAAGGGTCACGGGAAGACAAAGAAGGACACCGAAAAATGGTGATATTTCCAAAAAATCCCCTGGCACAACACCGATGAATGTCACTCAAAACAGTCATTGGTGGCCGAGATCAGAGACAAGGAGCCAAACCCTGTTTCAGAATCCGATTATGAAAACACTGGTAAAGGACAGATCATTGACGCAGACCCCACTACCATTGTTGCAACCGCATCAATTAAACCAGAAGAAACAATAGATCCCGAAGAGGGGGTGCGCCCTTTTCATTCAAAAATGTGGGTGAAGGAGATCCCGCTACATTTTATTGTTGATAGCGGAAGCCAGAAGAACCTTATCTTAGCAGAGGTCGTCAAACAGTTGGGATTGTCGACAACACCACACCCGCAACCATACAACATCGGGTGGCTTCACCAAGGACGAGATATTCATGTCAGCCAGCAATGTCGATTGTCATACGACATCCATCCCTTCAAGGATGAGGTATTATGTGATGTTTCCCCACTGGATGTCTGTGATGTTCTCTTGGGCCAACCATATATGTGGAAGCGCCATGTTGTTTATGAATCTCGACCCCGTAGTGTCATTGTTACTTTAGGGTGTCATCTCTACTCAATACCAGAGGTAGTTCCAACTATTGTTCAACCTAAAAAGTGTCGCAAGGTAGTATCTCATACTGCAAAAATAAGTTTCTTCACAATCTGTTGAAAAGGAGAACAGAAGGAGATTGCAACCACTACAATTTCACCCCCTGCACCTTCTATCCAACAGAAGCAGGTCGACAAGGTTGTAGCAAAGAAAACATATTCCTTATTCACACATTCCTCTCATGTCGCTTGACTTGTTGATCAGCCTCAACTTCAAGAGGTTCATGACAGACTTCCACAAACTAAGCAGCGCAACGTCTCCAACAATACAGGTAGCTCACCTAGATGCAGATCCAGCAAACGCTTTTCCCTCTACCCCGAGAAATCAACGCAATGGATACCATTGCTTCCTAAGGAGGGAGGATTGATCCAGGTGGATATCGGTGGCCACCCACCTTTTCCGACTGGCTCAAAACAGTTTTCTGGTAATTTTGGCAATTTACTATTTTTAGCAGGTTTTAACTTCTGGGGCCATTTTGAGGGCCTAAATGAAGCATTTTTGAGATCGAGGTTGTCAATGATAGCTTAAGGCATGATTTATCCCCCAAAATGAATCTCCTTGATGATACCTTTCCAACGAGCTATCATACACGTAAAACATAGATCGTATGCAAAAGTTACAACCCCAAGAGGTTGATGTACTAACTTACCCAAACGGGGCCCACATGACTTTTGGCGCTTCATCTCCTAGGGTTAGGTTTTTGGATGTCTATGAATTTTAGCATTCCTGTTTATTGTAAAAATGCCTCTAGAGCCTCATTGTAATCATCTTCTTGTGAATGCGAGTAGCCGTCACATCTCTTCTCAGAGATAAGATGCCACCATTCTAGCGAGTCTTTCACTCTATATTTTTACAATCTTTGTACATTTATTTCATTAGAAGAAATCATGTGTTACTGTATATATGTATTTATGGTTGCATCTCTAATACATCTCTATTATATTATTGAATATCTGCGATATCTCTGTGCATTTATTTATTATATCTCCGATCTCATTTCGTGCCGAAAATAATCTGGATCAATGGTATTAGAGAAGGCTACTCTTGATCATTTTTTTTAGTGCATGTCCCTGATGAGGTCCGAGTATAGAAATTTGGGTCTCGAGCTTGTCTCTCATGAATACAATCGCTCTCGCACACCCAAGAAAACCTCAATGGCGGAAGAAAAGAAAAATGATGGAGAAGACGATCCTATCA
Organism: Picea glauca; assembly: GCA_000966675.3. Classification (NCBI taxonomy): domain Eukaryota; kingdom Viridiplantae; phylum Streptophyta; class Pinopsida; order Pinales; family Pinaceae; genus Picea; species Picea glauca. The sequence goes on along the minus strand of JZKD02S1140836.1, from coordinate 119,403 downwards.
ATCTATTGCTTGAGCAAGCTCTCACGCAACAAAGGGATGAAATGATGGAGAATTTTGCCCACATACTTCAACGCCTGCCGATAGCATCAAGAGCACCTTCATCAAGCGGCCACTTTGGAGGCACCTCACCTTTCAAGGTACAAGTTAATTTTGATATTCGTGTATTTGAAGGACAAATAGATGCAGAAGCCCTAGAAAAATGGTTAACTCTGCTAGAAGGTTATTTCTCTGTTCACAATTTTTTCGACAAAGAAAAGATCACCTTCACACTCCTTAAAGCTCTCCCTCATGTCAAACATTGGTGGGAAACTTACTGGGAACAAAGTCCCACAGAGGATTCTGGAATATATGGGGTCGATCCCACTTGGGATTATTTTGTGGATGTGGTAAAGGAACAATATTACCCTATTGGCAACTACGAGGACCAATACATGAGATGGACCACACTATGGCAAGAGAGGGGCCAAGCAGTTCCGGAGTTCACTAATACCTTCCATACCTTGCGTACCAAGCTGGCTATCAAAGACTCTGAGCGACATTTGGTTCTGAAATACCGTGGGGCTCTGCATAGATACATACAGACTAAAATGGATTTTCTAGACATCTCATCACTCGTTGCTGCTTATCGATATGCTGTTAAAATTGAGAAGAAATTTAAGCACCAGAACAAATGAGATTTTGGGTCTGCAAATCCGCAAAAACCAAAGTATGACAAAGACGGCCCTAACAAACAATTTTCCAAAAAACAGTCCAAGACACAGGAAAAGAAGGGTCACGAGAAGACAAAGAAGGACACCAAAAAATGGTGCAAATTCCACAAAATCCCCTGGCACAACACCGATGAATGTCACTCAAAACAGTCATTGGTGGCCAAGATCAAAGACAAGGAGCCGAACCCTATTTCAGAATCTGATTATGAAAACACTGGTAAAGGACAGATCATTGACGCAGACCCCACTGCTATTGTTGCAACCGCATCAATTCAACCAGAAGAACCAACAGATCCCGAAGAGGGGGAGCACCGTTTTCATTCACAAATATGGGTGAAGGGGACCCCACTACATTTTATTGTTGATAGCTGAAGCTAGAAGAACCTCATCTCAACAGAGGTCTCAAATACTTGGGATTGTTGACAACACCACACCCGCAACCATACAACATTGGGTGGCTTCGCCAAGGACGAGATCTTCGTGTCAGCCAGCAATGCCAATTGTCATACGGCATCCAGCCATTCAAGGATGAGGTATTATGTGATGTTTCCCCACTGGATGTCTTTGATGTTCTCTTGGGCCAACCATATATGTGCAAGCGCCATGTTGTTTATGAGTCTCGACCCCATAGTGTCATTGTTACTTTGGGGGGTCATCTCTACAGAATACCAGAGGTAGTTCCAACTATTGTTCCACCTAAAAAGTGTTGCAAGGTAGTATCTCATACTGCAAAATTCAGCTTCTTCACAATGTGTTCAAAAGGGGAACAGAAGGACATTGCAACCACTACAGTTTCACCCACTGCACCTTCTATCCAACAGAAGCAGGTCGACAAGGTTGCAGCAAAGCACAAGGATTCCTTCTACATACCTTCCTCTCATGTAGCTTGACTTTTTGAAAATTCTCAACTTCAACAGGTTCATGACAGACTTCCACAAACTAAGCAGCACGATGTCTCCAACAATACAAGCAGCTCACCCAGATGCACATCCAGCAAACGTTTTTCCCTCTCCCCCAGGAACTCAAGGCAATGGATACCATTACTTCCTAAGGAGGGATGATTGATCCAGGTGGATATCGGTGGCCACCCACCTTTTTCGACTGGCTCAAAACAATTTTCTGTTAATTTTGGCAATTCACTATTTTTAGCAATCTTTAACTTCCGGGGCCATTTTGAGGGCCTAAATGAAGGATTTTCAATATCGAGGTTGTAAATGATATCCATAGGCATTATTTATCCCCCACAATTAATCTCCTCGATGATACCTTTCCAACGAGATATCATACACCTAAAACAGAGATCGTATGCAAAAGTTACGACCCCGGAAAGTTGATGTACTAACTTACCCAAACGGGGCCCACATGACTTTTGGCACTTCATCTCCTAGGGTTAGGTTTTTGGATGTCTAAGACTTTTGGAATTCCTGTTTATTGTAAAAATTCCTCTAGAGCCTCATTGTAATCATCTTCTTTCGAATGCGAGTAGCCGTCACATCTCTTCTCAGAGATAAGCTGCCACCATTCTAACGAGTCTTTCACTCTGTATTTTTATAGTCTCTGTACATTTCTTTCATTAGTAGAGATAGTGTATTACTATATATCTGTGTTTATGGTTGCATATCTGATACATCTCTATTATATTATTGAATATCTGAGATATCTCTGTGCATTTCTTTATTATATCTCCGATCTCATTTCGTGTCAAAAATAATTTGGATCAGTGGTATCAGAGCAAGTTGCTCTTGATCATTATTTTCGGTGCATGTCCCCGACGAGGTCCGAGTATAGAAAGTTGGGTCTCGAGCTTGTCTCTCTTGAAATCAATCTCTCTCGCACACCCAAGAAACCCTCAATGGTGGAAGAAAAGAGAAATGACAGAGCAGACGATCCTATCAATCTATTGCTTGAGCAAGCTCTTACGCGACAGAGGGACGAAATGATGGAGAATATTCCCCACATCCTTCAACGCCTGCCGATAGCATCAGGCACATATTCATCAAGAGGCCACTTTGGAGGCACCTCACCTTTCAAGGTACAAATTAATTTTGATATTCCTGTATTTGAAAGACAAATAGATGCAGAAGCCCTAGAAAAATGGTTAACTCTGCTAGAAGGTTATTTTTCTGTTCACAATTTTTCCGACAAAGAAAATATCACCTTTGCACTCCTTAAAGCTCTCCCTCATGTCAAACATTGGTGGAAAACTTACTGGGAGCAAATTTCCACAGAGAAGTCTGGAATATATGGGGTCGATCCCACTTGGGATTTTTTTGTGGATGCGGTAGAGGAACAGTATTACCCTATTGGCAACTATGAGGACCAATACATGAGATGGACCACACTGCAGCAAGGGAGGGGCCAAGAACTTCCAGAGTTCACCAATACCTTCCATACCTTGTGTACCAAGCTGGGTATCAAAGACTTCGAGCAACATTTGGTTCTAAAATACCATGCATCTCTACACAGATACATCCAGACTGAAATGGATTTTCTGGAGATCTCATCACTTGCTGCTGCTTATCGATATGCTGTTAAAATTGAGCAGAAATTTAAGCACCAGAAAAAGCGAGAGTTTAGGTCTGCAAATTCGCAACAACCAAAGTATGAAAAAGACGGCCCTAACAAACAATTTCCTGAAAACCAGTCCAACACACAGGAAAAGAAGGGTCACGAGAAGACAAAGAAGGACACCGGAAAAAGGTGCGATTTCCATAAAAGACCCTGGCACAACACCGATGAATGTCGCTCAAAATAGTCATTGGTGGTCGAGATCAAAGACAAGGAGCCGAACCCTATTTCAGAATCCGATTTTGAAAACACTGGTAAAGGACAGATCATTGACGCAGACCCCACTGCTATTTTCGAAACCGCATCAGTTCAACCAGAAGAACCAACAGATCCCGAAGAGGGGGAGCGCCTTTTTCATTCACAAATGTGGGTGAAGGGGACCCCGCTGCATTTTGTTGTTGATAGCGGAAGCCAGAAGAACCTCATCTCAGCAGAGGTCATCAAACAGTCGGGATTGTCGACAACACCACACCTGCAACCATACAACATTGGGTGGCTTCGCCAAGGATGAGATCTTCATGTCAGCCAACAATGTCGATTGTCATATGGCATCCAGCCCTTCAAGGATGAGGTATTATGTGATGTTTCCCCACTGGATGTTTGTGATGTTCTCTTGGGCCAACCATATATGTGGAAGCGCCATGCTATTTATGAGTCTTGACCCCATAGTTTCATTGTTACTTTGGGGGGTCATCTCTACAGAATACTATAGGTAGTTCCAACTATTGTTCCACCTAAAAAGTGCCACAAGGTAGTATCTCATACTGCAAAATTCAGCTTCTTCACAATCTGTTCAAAAGGGGAACAGAAGGACATTGCAACCACTACAGTTTCACCCCTTGCACCTTCTATCCAATAGAAGCAGGTCGACAAGGTTGCAGCAAAGAACAAAGATTCCTTCTGCTCACCTTCCTCTCATGTAGCTCGACTTTTTGAATATCCTCAACTTCAACAGGTTCATGACAGACTTCAACAAACTAAGCAGCGCAACGTCTCCAAGAATACAAGGAGCTCACCCACATGCAGATCTAACAAACGCTTTTCCCTCTCCCCCAGGAACTCAACGCAATGGAGAACATTGCTTCCTAAGGAGGGAGGATTGATCCAGGTGGATATCGTTGGCCACCAACCTTTTTCGACTGGCTCAAAACAGTTTTCTGGCAATTTTGGCAATTTACTATTTTTAGCAGGTTTTAACTTTCGGGGCCATTTTGAGGGCCTGAATGAAGGTTTTTCGAGATCGAGGTTTTCAATGATAGCTGAACGAATGATTGATCCCCCAAAATGAATCTCCTCAATGACAAAGTTACGACCCCGGGAAGTTGATGTACTAACTTACCCAAACAGGGCCCACATGAATTTTAGCGCTTCATCTCCTGGGGTTAGGTTTTTGGATGTCTAGGACTTTTGGCATTCCTGTTTATTGTAAAAAGGCCTCTAGAGCCTCATTTTAATCATCTTCTTGTGAATGCGAGTAGCCTTCACATCTCTTCTCAGAGATAAGCTGCCACCATTCTAGCGAGTCTTTCACTCTGTATTTTTACAGTCTCTGTACATTTCTTTCATTAGTAGAAATCATGTATTATTGTATATCTGTGTTTATGATTCAATATCTAATATATCTCTATTATATTATTGAATATATGCGATATCTCTGTGCATTTATTTATTATATCTCCGATCTCGTTTCGTGCCGAAAATAATCTGGATCAGTGGTATCAGAGCAGGTTGCTCTTGATAATTTTTTTCAGTGCATGTACTGGACGAGGTTCGAGTATAGAAAGTTGGGTCTCGAGCTTGTCTCTCTTGAATATAATCTCTCTCTCACACCCAAGAAACCCTCAATGGTGGAATAAAATAAAAACGACGGAGCAGACGATCCTATCAATCTGTTGCTTGAGCAAGCTCTCACGCGACAGAGGGATGAAATGATGGAGAATCTTGCCCACATCCTTCAACGCCTGCCGATAGAATTAGGCACATCTTCATCAAGCGGCCACTTTGGAGGCAACTCGCCTTTCAAGGTACAAGTTAATTTTGATATTCCTATATTTGAAGGACAAATAGATGCAGAAGCCCTAGAAAAATGGTTAACTCTACTAGAAGGTTATTTCTCTGTTCACAATTTTTTTGACAAAGAAAAGATCACCTTCGCACTTCTTAAATCTCTCCCTCATGTCAAACATTGGTGGGAAACTTACTACGAGAAAAGTTCCAAAGAGGAGTCTGGAATATATGGGGCCGATCCCACTTGGGATGTTTTTGTGGATGCGTTAAAGGAACAGTATTACCCTATTGGACACTGCGGCAAGACAGGGGCGAAGTAGTTCCGGAGTTCACTAATACCTTCCATACCTTGCGTACCAAGCTGGGTATCAAGGACTTCGAGCGACATTTGGTTCTGAAATACCGTGGGGCTCTACATAGATACATCCAGACTGAAATGGATTTTCCGGACATCTCATCACTCGCTGTTGCTTATCGATATGTTGTTAAACTTGAGCAGAAATTTAAGCACCAGAAAAAATGAGAGTTCGGGTCTACAAATCCGCAACAACCAAAGTATGACAAAGACGGCCCTAACAAACAATTTCCCGAAAACCAGTCCAAGACACAGAAAAAGAAGGGTCACGGGAAGACAAAGAAGGACACCAGAAAATGGTGCGATTTCAACAAAATCCCCTGGCACAACACCAATGAATGTCGCTCAAAAAAGTCATTGGTGGCCGAGATCAAAGACAAGGAGCCGAGCCCTGTTTCAGAATCCGATTCTGAAAACACTGGTAAACGACAGATCATTGACGTAGACCCCACTACTATTGTCACAACTGCATCAATTCAACTAGAAGAACCAACAGATCCCGAAGATGGGGAGCGCCTTTTTCATTCACAAATGTGGGTGAAGGGGACCTCGCTACATTTTGTTGTTGATATCGGAATCCAGAAGAACCTCATCTCAACAGAGGTCATCAAACAGTTAGGATTGTCGACAACACCACACTCGCAACCGTACAACATCGGGTGGCTTCGCCAAGGACGAGAACTTCTTGCCAGCCAACAATGTCGATTGTCATACGACATCCAGCCCTTCAAGGATGAGGTATTATATGATGTTTCCCCAGTGAATCTCTGTGATGTTCTCTTGGGCCAACCATATATGTGGAAGCACCATGATATTGATGAGTCTCGACCCCATAGTGTCATTGTTCCTTTGGGGGGTCATCTCTACAGAATACCAGAGGTAGTTCCAACTATTGTTCCACCTAAAAATTGCAGCAAGGTAGTATCTCATACTTCAAAATTCAACTTCTTCACAATCTGTTCAAAAGGGGAACAGAAGGACATTGCAACCACTATAGTTTCACCCCCTGCACCTTCTATCCAACAGAAGCAGGTCGACAAGGTTGTAGCAAAGCACAAAGATTCGTTATGCACACCTTCCTCTCATGTATCTCGATTTTTTGAATAGCCTCAACTTCAACAGGTTCATGAAAGACTTCTACAAAGTAAGCAGTGTGATGTCTCCAACAATACAAGCATCTCACCCAGATGCAGATACAACAAACGCTTTTCCATCTCCCCTAGGAACTCAACGCAATGGATACCATTGCTTCGTAAGGAGGGAGGATTGATCTAGGTGGATATCGGTGGCCACCCACCTTTTTCGACTGGTTCAAAACAGTTTTCTGACAATTTTGGCAATTTACTATTTTTAGCAGGTTTTAACTTCCGTGGCCATTTTGAGGGCCTAAATGAAATTTTTTCGAGATCGAGGTTGTCAATGATATCTAAAGGAATGATTAAGCCCCAAAAATGAATCTCCTCAATGATACCTTTCCAACGAGCTATTATAAGCCTAAAACGAAGATCGTATGCAAAAGCTACGACCCCGGAAAGGAATTTTGGCCTTCCTGTTTATTGTAAAAAGGCCTCTAGAGCCTCATTTTAATCATCTTCTTGCGAATGCGAGTAGCCCTCACATCTCTTCTTAGAGATAATCTTCCACCATTCTAGCGAGTCTTTCACTCTGTATTTTTATAGTCTCTGTACATTTCTTTCATTAGTAGAAATTGTGTATTACTGTATATCTGTGTTTATGGTTGCATCTCTGATACATCTCTATTATATTATTGAATATCTTCGATATCTCTGTGCATTTATTTATTATATCTCCGATCTCATTTCGTGCCAAAAATAATCTGGATCAGTGGTATCAGAGTAGGATGCTCTTGATCATTTTTTTCAATGCATGTCCCCGACGAGGTCCGAGTATAGAATGTTGGGTCTCGAGCTTGTCTCTCTTGAAGACAATCGCTCTCGCACACCAGAGAAACCCTCAATGGAAGAAGAAAATAAAAACGATGGAGCAGACGATCCTATCAATCTGTTGCTTGAGCAAGCTCTCACGCGACAGAGGAATGAAATGATGGAGAATTTTTCCCACATCCTTCAACGCCTACCGATAGCATCAGGCACATCTTCAACAAGCGGCCACATTGGAGGCACCTTGCCTTTCAAGGTACAAGTTAATTTTGATATTCCTGTATTTGAAGGACAAATAGATTTAGAAGCCTAGAAAAATGGTTAACTCTGCTAGATGGTTATTTATCTGTTCAAAATTTTTCCGACAAAGAAAAGATCACCTTCGCACTCCTTAAAGCTCTCCCTCATGTCAAACATTGGTGGGAAACTTACTGGGAGCAAAGTTCCACATAGGAGTTTGGAATATATGGGGTCGATCCCACTTGGGATTTTTTTGTGGATGTGGTAAAGGAACAGTATTACCCTATTGGAAACTATGAGGACCAATACATGATATGGACCAAACTGCGGCAAGAGAGCGGCCAAGTAGTTCCAGAGTTCACCAATACCTTCCATACCTTGTGTACCAAGATGGGTATCAAAGACTCCAAGCGACATTTGGTTCTGAAATACCGTGGGGCTCTACACAGATACATCTAGACTGAAATGGATTTTCTGGACATCTCATCACTCGCTGTTGCTTATTGATATGTTGTTAAAATTGAGCAGAAATTTAAGCACCAGAACAAACGAGAGTTCGGGTCTGCAAATCTGCAACAACCAAAGTATGAAAAAGACGGCCCTAACAAACAATTTCATGAAAACCATTCCAAGACACAGGAAAAGAAGGGTCACAGGAAGACAAAAAAGAACACCAAAAAATGGTGCAATTTCCACAAAAGCCCCTGGCACAACACCGATCCATGTCACTCAAAATAGTCATTGGTGGCCGAGATCAAAGACAAGGAGCCGAACCCTGTTTCAGAATAGGATTTTGAAAACACTGGTAATGGACAAATCATTGATGCAGACCCCACTTCTATTATCGAAACTGCATCAATTCAACCAGAAGAACCAACAGATCCCGAAGAGGGGGAGCACCTTTTTCATTCATAAATGTGGTTGAAGGGGAACCTGCTACATTTTGTTGTTGATAGTGGAAGCCAGAAGAACCTCATCTCAGCAGAGGTCATCAAATAGTTGGGATTGTCGAAAGCACCACACCTGCAACCATACAACATTGGGTGGCTTCGCCAAGGACGAGATCTTCGTGTCAGCCAACAATGTCAATTTTCATACGGCATCCAACCCTTCAAGGATGAGGTATTATGTGATGTTTCCCAGCTAGATGTCTTTGATGTTCTCTTGGGCCAACCATATATGTGGAAGTGCCATGTTGTTTATGAGTCTCAACCCCGTAGTGTCATTGTTACTTTGGGGGGTCATCTCTACAGAATACCAGAGGTAGTTCCAACTATTGTTCCACCTAAAAAGTGTAGCAAGGTAGTATCTCATATTGCAAAATTCAGCTTCTTCACAATCTGTTCAAAGGGGGAACAGAAGGACATTGCAACCACTATAGTTTCACCCCCTCCACCTTCTATCCAATAGAAGCATGTCGACAAGGTTGCAGCAAATCACAAAGATTCCTTCTGCACACCTTCCTCTCATGTAGCTCTACTTGTTGAACAACCTCAACTTCAATAGGTTCATGACAGACTTCCACAAACTAAGCAGTGCGACGTCTCCAACAATACAAGCAGCTCACCCAGATGCAGATACAGCAAACGCTTTTCCCTCTCCCCCGGGAAGTCAACGCAATGGAGACCATTGCTTCCTAAGGAGGGAGGATTGATCCAAGTGGATATCGGTGGCCACCCACCTTTTTCGACTGGTTCAAAATAGTTTTCTGACAATTTTGGCAATTTACTATTTTTAGCAAGTTTTAACTTTCGGGGCCATTTTGAGGGCCTAAATGAAGGATTTTCGAGATCGAGGTTGTCAATGATAGCCAAAGGAATGATTGAGCCCCCAAAATGAATCTCCTTTATGATACCTTTCCAACAAGCTATCATACGCCTAAAACAGAGATCGTATGGAAAAGTTACGACCCCGAGAAGTTGATGTACTAGCTTACCCAAATGGGGCCCACGTGACTTTTACCGCTTCATCTCCTAGGGTTAGGTTTTTGGATGTCTAGGACTTTTGGCCTTCCTGTTTATTGTAAAAATGCCTCTAGAGCCTCATTTTAATCATCTTCTTGCGAATGCGAGTAACCGTCACATCTCTTCTCAGAGATAAGCTGCCACCATTCTAGCGAGTCTTTCACTCTGTATTTTTACAGTCTCTGTACATTTCTTTCATTAGTAGAAATTGTGTATTACTGTATATCTATGTTTATGGTTGCATCTCTGATACATATCTATTATATTATTGAATATCTGTGATATCTCTGTGCATTTCTTTATTATATCTCCAATCTCATTTCGTGACGAAAATAATCTGGATCAGTGGTATCAGAGCAGGCTACTCTTGATCATTTTTTTTAGTGCATGTCCCCGACGAGGTCCACGTATATAAAGTTTTTTCTCGAGCTTATCTCTCTTGAAGACAATCGCTCTCACACACCCAAGAAACCCTCAATGGCGGAAGAAAAGAAAAATGACGGAGAAGATGATCCTATCAATCTGTTTCTTGAGCAAGCTCTCACGCGACAGAGGGACGAAATGATGGAGAATCTTACCCACATCCTTCAATGTCTGTTGATAGCATGAGGCACATCTTCAACAAGAGACCACTTTGGAGGCACCTCACCTTTCAAGGTACAAGTTAATTTTGATATTCCAGTCTTTTAAGGACAAATAGATGGAGAAGCCCTAGAAAAATGGTTAACTTTGCTAGAAGGTTGTTTCTCTGTTCACAATTTTTCCGACAAAGAAAAGATCACCTTCGCACTCCTTAAAGCTCTCCCTCATGTCAAACATTGGTGGGAAACTTACTGGGAGCAAGGTTCCACATAGGAGTCTGGAATATATGGGGTCGATTCCACTTGGGATTTTTTTGTGGATGCGGTAAAGGAACAGTATTACCCTATTGGCAACTATGAGGACCAATACATGAGATGGACCAAAATGTGGCAAGAGAGGGGCCAAGTAGTTTCGGAGTTCACCAATACCTTCCATACCTTGCATACCAAGTTGGGTATCAAAGACTCCGAGCGACATTTGGTTCTGAAATACCGTGGGGCTCTACACAGATACATCCAGACTGAAATGGATTTTCTGGACATCTCATCACTCGCTGCTGCTTATCGATATGCTGTTAAAATTGAGCAGAAATTTAAGAACCAGAACAAATGAGAGTTCGGGTCTGCAAATCTGAAACAACCAAAGTATGAAAAAGACGGCCCTAACAAACAATTTCCCGAAAACCAATCCAAGACACAGGAAAAGAAGGGTCACGGGAAGACAAAGAAGGACACCGGAAAATGGTACGATTTCCACAAAATCCCCTGGCACAACACCGATGAATGTCGCTCAAAATAGTAATTGGTGGACGAGATCAAAGACAAGGAGCCGAACCCTGTTTCAGAATCCGATTTTGAAAACACTAGTAATGAACAGATCATTGACGCAGACCCCACTGCTATTGTCGAAACCGCATCAATTCAACCAGAAGAACCAACAGATCCTGAAGAGGGGGAGAGCCTTCTTCATTCATAAATGTGGCTGAAGGCGACCCCGCTACATTTTTTTGTTGATAGCGGAAGCCAGAAGAACCTCATCTAAGCAGAGGTCGTCAAATAGTTGGGATTGTCGAAAACACCACACCCACAACCATAGAACATTGGGTGGCTTCGCCAAGGAAGAGATCTTTGTGTCAGTCAGCAATGTCCATTTTCATACGACATCCAACCCTTCAAGGATGAGGTATTATGTGATGTTTCCCCACTGGATGTCTGTGATGTTCTCTTGGGCCAACCATATATGTGGAAGCGCCATGCTGTTTATGGCTCTCGACCCCGTAGTGTCATTGTTACTTTGGGGGGTCATCTCTATAGAATACCAGAGGTAGTTCAAACTCTTGTTCCACCTAAAAAGTGTCGCAAGGTAGTATCTCATACTGCAAAATTCAGCTTCTTCGCAATCTGTTCAAAAGGGGAACAGAAGGACATTGCAACCACTATAGTTTCACCCACTGGACCTTCTATCCAACAGAAGCAGATCGACAAGGTTGCAGCAAAGCACAAATATTCCTTCTGCACACCTTCTTCTCATGTTTCTCGACTTGTTGAACAGCCTCAACTTCAAGAGGTTCATGACAAACTTCCACAAACTAAGCAGCGCGACGTCTCCAACAATACAAGCAGCTCACCCAGATGCAGATACAGCAAACGCTTTTCCCTCAACCTCGGGAACTCAACGCAATGGAGACCATTGCTTCCTAAGGAGGGAGGATTGATCCAGGTGGATATCGGTGGCCACCCACCTTTTTCGACTGGTTCAAAACAGTTTTCTAACAATTTTGGCAATTTACTATTTTTAGCAGGTTTTAACTTCCGGGGCCATTTTGAGGGCCTAAATGAAGGTTTTTCAATATTGAGGCTGTTAGTGATAGCCAAAGGAATTAATGAGCCCCAAAAATGAATCTCCTCGATGATATCTTTCCAACGAGCTATCATACGCCTAAAACAGAGATCGTATGCAAAAGTTACGACCTCGAGAAGTTGATGTACTAACTTACCCAAACGGGGCCCACATGACTTTTCGTGCTTCATCTCCTACGGTTAGGTTTTTGGATGTCTAGGACTTTTGGCCTTCCTGTTTATTATAAAAAGGCCTCTAGAGCCTCATTTTAATCATCTTCTTGCGAATGCGAGTAGCTGTCACATCTCTTCTCAGAGATAAGCTGCCACCATTCTAGCGAGTCTTTCACTCTGTATTTTTACAATCTCTGTACATTTCTTTCATTAGTAGAAATTGTGTATTACTATATATCTGTGTTTATGGTTGCATCTCTGATACAACTCTATTATATTATTGAATATCTGCAATATCTATGTGCATTTATTTATTATATCTCCGATCTCATTTCATGCCGAAAATAATCTGGATCAGTGGTGTCAGAGCAGGCTGCTCTTGATCGTTTTTTTCAGTGCATGTCCCCGACGAGGTCCAAGTATAGAAATTTGGGTCTCGAGCTTGTATCTCTTGAAGGCAATCGCTCTCACACACCCAAGAAACCCTCAATGGCGGAAGAAAATAAAAATGACGGAGCAGACGATCCTATCAATCTGTTGCTTGAGCAAGCTCTCACGCGACAGAGGGACGAAATGATGGAGAATCTTGCCCACATCCTTCAATGCCTGCCGATAGAATGAGGTGCATCTTCATCAAGCGGCCACTTTGGAGGCACCTCTCCTTTCAAGGTACAATTTAATTTTGATATTCCTGTATTTGAAGGACAAATAGATGCAGAAGCCCTAGAAAAATGGTTAACTCTGCTAGAAGGTTATTTCTCTGTTCAGAATTTTTCCAACAAAGAAAAGATCACCTTCGCACTCCTTAAAGCTCTCCCTTCTGTTAAACATTGGTGGGAAACTTACTGGGAGAAAAGTTCCCCATAGGAGTCTGGAATATATGGGGTCAATACCACTTGGGATTTTTTTGTGGATGCGGTAAAGGAACAATATTACCCTATTGGCAACTATGAGGACCAATACATGAGATGGACCAAACTGCGGCAAGAGAGGGGGGGCCAAGCAATTCTGGAGTTCACCAATACCTTCCATACCTTGTGTACCAAACTGGGTATCAAAGACTCCGAGCGACATTTGGTTCTGAAATACCATGGGGCTCTACACAGATACATCCAGACTGAAATGGTTTTTCTGGACATCTCATCACTCGTTGCTGCTTATCGATATGCTGTTAAAATTGAGAAGAAATTTAAGCACCAGAACAAACGAGTGTTTGGGTCTGCAAATCCGCAACAACCAAAGTATGACAAAGACGGCCCTAACAAACAATTTCCTGAAAACCAATCCAAGACACAGGAAAAGAAGGGTCACGAGAAGACAAAGAAGGACACCGGAAAATGGTGCGATTTCCACAAAATCCCCTGTCACAACACCGATGAATGTCTCTCAAAATAGTCATTGGTATCCGAGATCAAAGACAAGGAGCTGAACCCTGTTTCAGAATCTGATTTTGAAAACACTGGTAATGGACAGATCATTGACGCAGACCCCATTGCTATTGTTGAAACCGCATCAATTCAACCAGAAGAACCAAGAGATCCCGAAGAGGGGGAGCACCTTTTTCATTCATAAATGTGGGTGAAGGGGACCCCACTACATTTTGTTGTTGATAAAGGAAGCCAGAAGAACCTCATCTCAACAGAGGTCGTCAAATAGTTGGGATTGTCGAAAACACCACAACCACAACCATACAACATCGGGTGGCTTCGCCAAGGATGAGATCTTCGTGTCAGCCAGCAATGTCGATTGTCATACGGCATCCATCCCTTCAAGGATGAGGTATTGTGTGATATTTCCCCACTGGACACCGGAAAATGGTGCGATTTACACAAAATCCCCTGGCACAACACCGATGAATGTTGCTCAAAACAGTCATTGGTAGCTGAGATCAAAGACAAGGAGGCGAACCCTGTTTCAGAATCCGATTCTTAAAACATTGGTAAAGAATAGATCATTGACGCAGAACCCACCGCTATTGTCGCAACTGCATCAATTCAACCAGGAGAAACAACATATCCCGAAGATGGGGAGCACCTTTTTCATTCGCAAATGTGGGTGAAGGGGACCCCATTGCATTTTATTGTTGATAGCGGAATCCAGAAGAGCCTCATCTCAGTAGAGGTCGTCAAACAGTTGGGATTGTCGACAACACCACACCCGCAACCATACAACATCATGTGGCTTCACCAAGGACGAGATCTTCATGTTAGCCACCAATGTCGATTTTCATACAGCATCCAACCCTTCAAGGATGAGGTATTATGTGATGTTTCCCCACTGGATGTCTGTGATGTTCTCTTGGGCCAACCATATATGTGGAAGCGCCATGCTTTTTATGAGTCTCGACCCTGTATTGTCATTTTTACTTTGGGGGGTAATCTCTACAGAATACCAGAGTTAGTTCCAACTATTGTTCCATCTAAAAAGTGCCGCAAGGTAGTATCTCATACTGCAAAATTCAGCTTCTTCACAATCTGTTCAAAAGAGGAATAAAAGGACATTGCAACCACTACAGTTTCACCCCCTACACCTTCTATCCAACAGAAGTAGGTCGACAAGGTTGCAGCAAAGAAAAAATATTCCTTCTGCACACCTTCCTCTCATATAGCTTGACTTGTTGAATAGCCTCAAATTCAACATGTTCATGACAGACTTCCACAAACTAAGCAGCGCGATGTCTCCAACAATACAAGCAACTCACCCAGATGCAGATCTAGCAAACGCTTTTCCCTCTCCCCCGGGAAATCAATGCAATGGAGAACATTGCTTCCTAAGGAGGGAGGATTGATCTACGTGGATATCGGTGGCCACCCACCTTTTCCGACTGGCTCAAAACAGTTTTCTGGCAATTTTGGCAATTTACTATTTTTAGCAAGTTTTAACTTACGAGGCCATTTTGAGGGCATAAATGAAGGTTTTTCGAGATCGAGGTTCTCAATGATAAAAAAAAAGGCATGATTGAGCCCCCAATATGAATCTCCTCGATGATAAATTTCCAATGAGCTATCATACGCCTAAAACGGAGATCGTATGCAAAAGTTACGACCCCGAGAAGTTGATGTACTAAGTTACCCAAACGGGGCCCACATGACTTTTGGCGCTTCATCTCCTAGGGTTAGGTTTTTGGATGTTTAGGAATTTTGGCATTCCTGTTTATTGTAAAAAGGCCTCTAGAGCCTCATTGAAATCATCTTCTTGCGAATGCGAGTAGCCGTCACATCTCTTCTCAGAGATAAGCTGCCACCATTCTAGCGAGCCTTTCACACTGTATTTTTACAGTCTCTGTACATTTCTTTCATTAGTAGAAATCGTTTATTACTGTATATCTGTGTTTATGGTTGCATCTCTGATACATCTCTATTATATTATTGAATATCTGCGATATCTCTGTGCATTTCTTTATTATATCTCCGATCTCATTTCGTGCCAAAAATAATATGGATCAGTGATATCAGAGTAGGCTGCTCTTGATCATTTTTTTTCAGTGCATGTCCCCGACGAGGTCCGAGTATAGAAATTTGGGTCCCGAGCTTGTCTCTCTTGAAGACAATTTCTCTCACACACCCAAGAAACCCTCAATGGTGGAAGAAAAGAAAGACGACGGAGTAGACGATCCTATCAATCTGTTGCGTGAGCAAGCTCTCACACAACAAAGGGACGAAATAATGGAGAATTTTTCCCGCATTCTTCAACGCCTGCCAATAGCAACAGGTGCATATTCATCAAGCGGCCACTTTGGAGGCACCTCACCTTTCAAGGTACAAGGTAACTTTTATATTCCTGTATTTGAAGGACAAATAGATGCCGAAGCTCTAGAAAAATGATTAATTCTGCTAGAAGGTTATTTCTTTGCTCAAAATTTTTCCGACAAAGAAAATATCACCTTCGCACTCCTTAAAGCTCTCCCTCATGTCAAACATTGGTGGGAAACTTACTGGGAACAAAGTTCCACAGAGTAGTTTGGAATATATGGGGCCGATCCCGCTTGGGATTTTTTTGTGGATGTGGTAAAGGAACAGTATTACCCTATTGGAAACAACGAGGACCAATACATGAGATGGACCACACTACGGTAAGAGAGGGGCCACGCAGTTCCGGAGTTCACAAATACCTTCCATACCTTGCGTACCAAGCTGGGTATCAAAGACTCCGAGTGAAATTTGGTTCTAAAATACCGTGGGGCTCTACATAGATACATCTAGACTGAAATGGATTTTCTGGACATCTCATCACTCGCTGTTGCTTATCGATATGTCACTAAAATTGAGCAGAAGTTTAAGCACCAGAACAAACGAGAGTTTGGGTCTGCAAATCCGCAACAACCAAAGTATGACAAAGACGGCCCTAAAAAATGATTTCCCGAAAACCAGTCCAAGACACAGGAAAAGAAGGGTCACGGGAAGACAAAGGAGGACACCGGAAAATGGTGCGATTTCCAAAAAATCCCCTGGCACAACACCAATGAATGTCGCTCAAAATAGTCATTTGTGGCCGAGATCAAAGACAAGGAGACAAACCCTGTTTCAGAATCATATTCTGAAAACACCGGTAAAGGACAGATCATTGACACAGATCCCACTGCTATTTTCGCAACCGCATCAATTCAACTATAAGAACCAACAGATCCCAAAGAGGGGGAGTGCCTTTTTTGTTCACAAATGTGGGTGAAGGGGACCTCGCTACATTTTATTGTTGATAGTGGAAGCCAGAACAACCTCATCTCAACAGAGGTCATCAAACAGTTGGGATTGTCGACAACACCACACCCGCAACCATACAACATCAGGTGGCTTTGCCAAGGACGAGATCTTCATGTCAACCAACAATGTCGATTGTCATACGGCATCCAGCCCTTCAAGGATGAGGTATTATGTGATGGTTCCCCACTGGATGTCTGTGATGTTCTCTTGGGCCAACCATATATGTGGAAGCGCCATGTTGTTTATGAGTCTCGACCCCGTAGTGTCATTGTTACTTTGGGGGGTCATATCTACATAATACCAGAGGTACTTCCAACTATTGTTCCACCTAAAAGGTGCCACAAGGTAGTATCTCATATTGCAAAATTCAGCTTCTTCACAATCTGTTCAAAAGGGGAACAGAAGGACATTGGAACCACTACAGTTTCACCCCCTGCACCTTCTATCCAACATAAACAGATCGACAAGATTTCAGAAAAGAACAAAGATTCCTTCTTCACACCTTCCTCTCATGTATCTCGACTTGTTTAATAGCCTCAACTTCAACAGGTTCATGACAGACTTCCACAAACCAAGCAGCGCGACATCTCCAACAATACAAGCAGCTCACCAAGATGCAGATCTAGCAAACACTTTTCCCTCTCCCCTGGGAACTCAACGCAATGGAGACCATTGCTTCCTAAGGAGGGAGGATTGATCCAGGTGGATATCGGTGGCCACCCACCTTTTCCGACTGGCTCAAAACAGTTTTCTGGCAATTTTGGCAATTTACTATTTTTAGCAGGTTTTAACTTCCGGGGCCATTTTGAGGGCCTAAATGAAGGTTTTTCGAGAATGAGGTTGTCAATGATAGCTGAAGGCATGATTGAGCCCCCAAAATTTTCTCCTCGACGATAAATTTCCAATGAGCTATCATACACCTAAAACGGAGATCGTATGCAAAAGTTACGACCCCGGGAAGTTGATGTACTAACTTACCCAAACGAGGCCCACATGAATTTTGGCACTTCATCTCCTAGTGTTAGGTTTTTGGATGTCTAGGACTTTTGGCATTCTTGTTTATTGTAAAAATGCCTCTAGAGCCTCACTGTAATCATCTTCTTGTGAATGCGAGTAGCCGTCACATCTCTTCTCAGAGATAAGTTGCCACCATTCTAGCGAGTCTTTCACTCTATATTTTTACAGTCTCTGTACATTTATTTCATTAGTAGAAATCGTGTATTACTGTATATATGTGTTTATGGTTGCATCTTTGATACATCTCTATTATATTATTGAATATCTGCGATATCTCTATCCATTTCTTTATTATATCTCCGATCTCATTTCGTGCCGAAAATAATCTGGATCAGTTGTATGAGAGCAGGCTGCTCTTGATCATTTTTTTCAGTGCATGTCCCCGATGAGGTCTGAGTATATAAAGTTGGGTCTCAAGATTGTCTCTCTTGAAGACAATCTCTCTCGCACACCCAAGAAACCCTCAATGGCGGAAGAAAAGAAAAATGACGGAGCAGACGATCCTATAAATCTGTTGCTTGAGCAAGCTCTCATGCGAGAGAGGGACGAAATGATGGAGAATTTTGCCCACATCCTTCAACACTTGCCGATAGCATCAGGCGCATCTTCATCAAGTGGCCACTTTGGAGGCACCTCACCTTTCAAGGTACAAGTTAATTTTGATATTCCTGTATTTGAAGGACAAATAGATGCAGAAGCCCTAGAAAATTGGTTAACTCTGCTAGAAGGTTATTTCTTTGTTCACAATTTTTCCGATAAAGAAAAGATCACCTTCACACTCCTTAAAGCTCTCCCTCATGTCAAAAATTGGTGGGAAACTTACTGGGAGAAAAGTTCCACAGAGGAGTCTGGAATATATGGGGCCGATCCCACTTGGGATTTTTTTGTGGA
>JZKD02S1140836.1:63342-79137 GCA_000966675.3 Picea glauca | reverse complement strand
ATTACCCTATTGGCAACTATGAGGACCAATACATGAGATGGACCACACTGGGGTAGGAGAGGGGCCAAGCAGTTCCAGAGTTCACCAATACCTTCCATACCTTGCGAACCAAGCTGGGTATCAAAGACTCAAAGCGACATTTGATTCAAAAAATACCGTGGGGCTCTACACAGATACATCCAGACTAAAATGGATTTTCTAGACATCTCATCACTCGTTGCTTCTTATCGATATGCTATTAAAATTGAATAGAAATTTAAGCACCAGAAAAAATGAGAGTTCAGGTCTGCAAATACGCAACAACAAAAGTATGACAAAGACGACCTTAACAAACAATTTCCCAAAAACTAGTCCAAGACACAGGAAAAGAAGGGTCATGGGAAGACAAAGAAGGACACCGGAAAATGGTGTGATTTCCACAAAATCCCCTGGCACAACACCGATGAATGTCGTTCAAAAGAGTCATTGGTGGCTGAGATCAAAGACAAGGAGCCGAACCCTGTTTCAGAATCCGATTCTAAAAACACTGGAAAAGGGCAGATCACTGACGCAGACCCCACTGCTATTATCACAACCGCATCAATTCAGCCACAAGAACCAACAGATCCCGAAGAGGGGGAGAACATTTTTCATTCAGAAATGTGGGTGAAGGGGACCCCGCTGCATTTTATTGTTGATAGCGGAAGCCAGAAGAACCTCATCTCAGCAGAGGTCGTCAAACAGTTGGGATTGTCGACAACACCACACCCGCAACCATACAACATCGGGTGGCTTTGCCAAGGACAAGATCTTCGTTTCAGCCAGCAATGTCGATTGTCATACGGCATCCAACCCTTCAAGGATGAGGTATTATGTGATGTTTCCCCACTGGAAGTCTATGATGTTCTCTTGGGCCAACCATATATGTGGAAGCACCATGTTGTTTATGAGTCTCGACCCCGTAGTGTCATTGTTACTTTGGGGGGTCATCTCTACAGAATAACAGAGTTAGTTCCAACTATTGTTCCACCTAAAAAGTGCCACAAGGTAGTATCTCATACTGCAAAATTCGGTTTCTTCACAATCTCTTCAAAAGGGGAATAGAAGGACATTGCAACCACTACAGTTTCACCCCCTGCACCTTCTATCCAACAGAAGCAGGTCGACAAGTTTGCAACAAAGCACAAAGATTCCTTCTGCACACCTTCCTCTCATGTAGCTCAACTTTTTGAACAGCCTCAACTTCAACAGGTTCATGACAGACTTCCACAAACTAAGCAGCGCGACGTCTCCAACAATACAAGCAGCTCACCCAGATGCAGATCCAGCAAATTCTTTTCCCTCTCCCCCAGGAACTCAATGCAATGGATACCATTGCTTCTTAAGGAGGGAGGATTGATCCAGGTGGATATCGGTGGCCACCCACCTTTTCCAACTGGCTCAAAACAGTTTTCTGGCAATTTTGGCAATTTACTATTTTTAGCAGGTTTTAACTTCCAGGGCCATTTTGAGGGCCTAAATGAATGTTTTTTGATATCGAGCTTGTCAATGATACCCAAAGGCATGATTGAGCCCCCAAAATGAATCTCCTCGACGATACCTTTCCAACGAGCTTTCATACGCCTAAAACGGAGATCGTATGCAAACGTTACGACCCCGAGAAGTTGATGTACTAACTTACCCAAACGGGGCCCACATGAATTTTGGCGCTTCATCTCCTAGGGTTAGTTTTTTGGATGTTTAGGACTTTTTGCATTCCTGTTTATTGTAAAAAGGCCTCTAGACCCTCATTGAAATCATCTTCTTGCGAATGCGAGTAGCCGTCACATCTCTTCTCAGAGATAAGCTACCACCATTCATGTGAGTCTTTCACACTGTATTTTTACAATCTCTGTACATTTCTTTCATTCGTAGAAATCATGTATTACTATATATCTGTGTTTATGGTTGCATCTCTGATACATCTCTATTATATTATTGAATATCTGCGATATCTCTATGCATTTCTTTATTATATCTCTGATCTCATTTCGTGCCAAAAATAATCTGGATCAGTGGTATCAGAGTAGGCTGCTCTTAATCATTTTTTTCAGTGCATGTCCCCGACGAGGTCCGAGTATAGAAATTTGGGTCTCAAGCTTGTTTCTCTTGAAGACAATTTCTCTCACACACCCAAGAAACCCTCAATGGTGGAAGAAAATAAAAACGATGGAGAAGACGATCCTATCAATCTGTTGCTTGAGCAAGCTCTCACGCGACAGAGGGACGAAATGATGGAGAATTTTTCCGACATCCTTCAATGCCTACCGATAGCATCAGGTGCATCTTCATCAAGCAGCCACTTTGGAGGCACCTCACCTTTGAAGGTACAAGTTAATTTTGATATTCCTGTATTTGAAGGAAAAATAGATGCATAAGCCCTAGAAAATTGTTAACTCTGCTAGAAGGTTATTTCTTTGTTCACAATTTTTCCGACAAAGAAAAGATCACCTTCGCACTCCTTAAATCTCTCCCTCATGTCAAACATTGGTGGGAAACTTACTAGGAGAAAAGTTCCATAGAGGAATCTGGAATATATGGGGTCGATCCCACTTGGGATTTTGTTTGTGGATGCGGTAAAGGAACAGTATTACCCTATTGGAAACTATGAGGACCAATACATGAGATGGACCAAACTGCGGCAAGAGAGGGGCCAAGAAGTTCTGGAGTGCACCAATACCTTCCATACCTTGCATACCAAACTGGGTATCAAAGACTCCGAGTGAAATTTGGTTCTAAAATACCGTGGGGCTCTACATAGATACATCCAGACTGAAATGGATTTTTTGGACATCTCATCACTCACTGTTGCTTATCGATATGCTGTTAAAATTGAGTAGAAGTTTAAGCACCAGAACTAACGAGATTTCGGGTCTACAAATCCATAATAACCAAAGTATGACAAAGACGGTCCTAACAAACAATTTCCCGAAAACTATTCCAAGAGACAGGAAAAGAAGGGTCACGGGAAGACAAAGAAGGACACCGGAAAATGGTGCAATTTCCACAAAAGCCCCTGGCACAACACCGATGAATGTCACTCAAAACATTCATTGGTGGCCGATATCAAAGACAAGGAGCCGAGCCCTATTTTAGAATACGATTCTGAGAACACTGGTAAAGGATAGATCATTGACGCAGACCCCACTGCTATTGTCGCAACCGCATCAATTCAACCAGAAGAACCAACATATCCCGAAGAGGGGGAACGCCTTTTTCATTCACAAATGTGGGTGAAGGGGACCCCGCTGCATTTTATTGTTGATAGCGGAAGCCAGAAGAACATCATCTTAGCAGAGGTCGTCAAAGAGTTGGAATTGTCGACAACACCACACCCGCAACCATACAACATCGGGTGGCTTCGCCAAGCACAAGATCTTCATGTCATCTAGCAATTTCGATTGTCATACGACATCCATCCCTTCAAGGATGAGGTATTATGTGATGTTTCCCCACTGGATGTCTGTGATGTTTTTTATGAGTCTCGACCCCGTAGTGTCATTGTTACTTTGGGGGGTTACCTTTATAGAATACCAGAGGTAGTTCCAACTATTGTTCCACCTAACAAGTGTCGCAAGGTAGTATCTCATACTGCAAAATTCAGCTTCTTCACAATCTGTTCAAAAGGGGAACAGAAGGACATTGCAACCACTACAGTTTCACCCCCTGCACATTCTATCCAACAGAAGCAGGTCGACAAGGTTGCAGCAAAGCACAAAGATTCCTTCTGTACACCTTCCTCTCATGTAGCTCGACTTGTTGAATAGCCTCAACTTCGAAAGTTTCATGATAGATTTCCACAAACTAAGCAGTGCGACGTCTCCAACAATACAAGCAACTCACCCAAATGCAGATCCAGCAAACATTTTTCCCTCTCCCCCGGGAAATCAACGCAATGGAGAAAATTTCATCATAAGGAGGGAGGATTGATCCAGGTGGATATCGGTGGCCACCCACCTTTTCCAACTGGCTCCAAACTGTTTTCTGGCAATTTTGGCAATTTACTATTTTTAGCAGGTTTTAACTTTCGGGGCCATTTTGAGGGCCTAAATGAAGGTTTTTCGATATTGAGGTTCTCAATGATAGCCAAAGGCATGATTGAGCCATAAAAATGAATCTCCTTGACGATACCTTTCCAACGAGCTATCATACACCTAAAATGGAGATCGTATGCAAAAGTTACGACCTCGGGAAGTTGATGTACTAACTTACCCAAACGGGGCCCAGATGACTTTTGGCGTTTCATCTCCTAGGGTTAGGTTTTTGGATGTCTAGGAATTTTGGTATTCTTGTTTATTGTAAAAAGGCCTCTAGAGCCTCATTCTAATCATCTTCTTGCGAATACGAGTAGCCGTCGCATCTCTTCTCAGAGATAAGCTGCCACCATTCTAGCGAGTCTTTCACTCTGTATTTTTACAGTCTCTGTACATTTCTTTCATTGGTAGAAATCATGTATTACTATATATCTGTGTTTATGGTTTCATATTTGATACATCTCTATTATATTATTGAATATCTGCAATATCTCTGTGCATTTCTTTATTATATCTCCGATCTCATTTCGTGTCGAAAATAATCTGGATCAATGGTATCAGAGCAGGCTGCTCTTGATTGTTTTTTAAGTGCATGTCCCCGACGAGGTCCGAGTATAGAAATTTGGGTCTCAAGCTTGTCTCTCTTGAAGACAATCGCTCTTGCACACCCAAGAAACCCTCAATGGAGAAAGAAAAGAAAAATGACGGAGCAGACGATCCTATCAATCTGTTGCTTGAGCAAGCTCTCACGCGACAGAGGGTTGATATGATGGAGAATTTTGCCCACATCCTTCAACACTTGTCGATAGCATCAAGCGCATATTCATCAAGCTACCACTTTGAAGGCACCTCGACTTTCAAGGTACAAGTCAATTTTGATATTCCTGTATTTGAAGGACAAATAGATGCAGAAGCCCTTGAAAAATGGTTAACTCTGCTAGAAGGTTATTTCTCTATTCACAATTTTTCCGACAAAGAAAAGATCACCTTCGTACTCCTTAAAGCTCTCCTGTATGTCAAACATTGGTGGGAAAATTACTGGGAGCAAAGTTCCACAAAGGATTCTGGAATATATGTGGCTGATCCCACTTGGGATTTTTTTGTGGATGCGGTAAAGGAACAATATTACCCTATTGGAAAATATGAGGACCAATACATGAGATGGACCACACTGCGGCAAGAGAGGGGCCAAGCAATTCCAGATTTCACCAATACCTTCCATACCTTGAGTACCAAGCTGGGTATCAAAGACTCTGCGGGACATTTGGTTCTGAAATACCGTGGGGCTCTACACAGATACATCCAGACTGAAATGGATTTTCTGGACATCTCATCACTCGTTGCTGCTTATCGATATGCTATTAAAATTGAGCGGAAATGTAAGCACCAGAACAAATGAGAGTTCGAGTCTACAAATCCGCAACAACCAAAGTATGACAAAGACGTCCCTAACAAACAATTTCCCGAAAACTAGTCCAAGACACAGGAAAAGAAGGGTCATGGGAAGACAAAGAAGGACACTGGAAAATGGTGTGATTTCCACAAAAGACCCTGGCACAACACCGATGAATGTCGCTCAAAAGAGTCATTGGTGGTCGAGATAAAAGACAAGGAACTAAACCCTGTTTCAGAATCCGATTCTGAAAAACTGGTAAAGGACAGATCATTGACGCAGACCCCATAGCTATTGTCGCAACTGAATCAATCCAACCAGAAGAACCAACAAATCCCGAAGAGGGGGAGCACCTTTTTCATTCAAAAATGTAGGTGAAGGGGACCCCACTATATTTTATTGTTGATAGCGGAAGCCAGAAGAACCTCATCTCAGCAGAGGTCGTCAAACAGTTGGGATTGTTGACAACATCACACCCACAACCATACAACATCGGATGGCTTCACCAAGGATGAGATCTTCGTCTCAGCAAGCAATGTCGATTCTCATACGGCATCCAGCCCTTCAAGGATGAGGTATTATGTGATGTTTCCCCACTGGATGTCTGTGATGTTCTCTTGGGCCAACCATATATGTGGAAGTGCCATGATGTTTATGAGTCTCAACCTCGTAGTGTCATTGTTACTTTGGGGGGTCATCTCTACATAATACCAGAGGTAGTTCCAACTATTGTTCCACCTAAAAAGTGGTGCAAGATAGTATCTCATACTGCAAAATTCAGCTTCTTCACAATCTTTTCAAAAGGGGAACAGAAGGACATTGCAACCACTACAGTTTCACCCCCTGCACCTTCTATCCAACAGAAGCATATCGACAAGGTTGCAGCAAAGCACAAAGATTCCTTCTGCACACCTTCCTCTCATGTATCTCGACTTGTTGAGCAACCTCAACTTCAACAGGTTCATGAAAGACTTCCACAAACTAAGCAGCGTGACGTCTCCCCCGGGAACTCAAATCAATGGAGACCATTGCTTCCTAAGGAGGGAGTATTGATCCAGGTGGATATTAGTGGCCACCCACCTTTTTCGACTGGCTCAAAACAGTTTTCTTGCAATTTTGGCAATTTATTATTTTTAGCAGGTTTTAACTTCTGGGGCCATTTTGAGGGCCTAAATGAAGGTTTTTCGAGATAAAGGTTCTCAGTTATAACTGAAGGCATGATTGAGCCCCCAAAATTAATCTTCTCTACGATACCTTTCCAACAAGCTATCATACGCCTAAAACGGAGATCGTATGCAAAAGTTACGACCCCAGGAAGTTGATGTACTAACTTACCCAAACGGGGCCCACATGACTTTTGGCGCTTCATCTCCTAGGGTTAGGTTTTTGGATGTCTAGGACTTTTGGCATTCCTATTTATTGTATAAAGGCCTCTATAGCCTCATTGTAATCATTGTAATGCGAATAGCCGTCACATCTCTTCTCAGAGATAAGCTACCACCATTCATGTGAGTCTTTCACACTGTGTTTTTACAATCTCTGTACATTTCTTTCATTAGTAGAAATCATGTATTACTGTATATCTGTGTTTATGGTTGCATCTCTGATACATATCTATTATATTATTGAATATCTGTGATATCTCTGTGCATTTCGTTATTATATCTCCGATCTCATCTCGTCCCGAAAATAATCTGGATCAGTGGTATCAGAGCAGGCTGGTCTTGATCGTTTTTTTCAGTGCATGTTCCCGACGAGGTCAGAGTATAGAAAGTTGGGTCTCGAGCTTGTCTTTCTTGAAGACAATCGCTCTCGCACACCCAAGAAACCCTTAATGGAAGAATAAAATAAAAACGACGGAGCAGACAATCCTATCAATTTGTTGCTTGAGCAAGCTCTCACGCGACAGAGGGACGAAATGATGGAGAATTTCTCCCACATCCTTCAACGCCTACCGATACCATCAGGCACATATTCATCAAGTGGCCACTTTGGAGGCACCTTGCCTTTCAAGGTACAAGTTAATTTTGATATTCCTGTATTTGAAGGACAAATAGATGCAGAAGCCCTAGAAAAATGGTTAACTCGGCTAGAAGGTTATTTCTCTGTTCACAATTTTTCCGACAAAGAAAAGATCACCTTCGCACTCCTTAAATATCTCCCTCATGTCAAATATTGGTGGGAAACTTACTGGGAGCAAAGTTCCACAGAGGAGTCTGGAATATATGGGGCCGATCCCACTTGGGATTTTTTTGTGGATGCGGTAAAGGAACAGTATTACCCTATTGGCAACTATGAGGACCAATACATGAGATGGACCACACTGGGGAAAGAGAGGGGCCAAGCAGTTCCAAAGTTCACCAATACCTTCCATACCTTACGTACCAAGTTGGGTATCAAAGACTCTGAGCGACATTTGGTTCTGAAATACCGTGGGGCTCTACATAGATACATCCAGACTGAAATGGATTTTTTGGACATCTCATCACTCGTTGCTGCTTATCGATATGTTGTTAAAATTGAGAAGAAATTTAAGCACCAGAACAAATGAGAGTTCGGGTCTGCAAATCCGCAACAACCAAAGTATGACAAAGACGGCCCTAACAAACATTTTCCCAAAAACCAGTCCAAGACACGGGAAAAGAAGGGTCATGGGAAGACAAAGAAGGACACCGGAAAATTGTGCAATTTCCACAAAATCCCCTGGCACAACATCGATGAATGTCGCTCAAAAGAGTCATTGGTGGCCGAGATCAAAGACAAGGAGCCAAACCCTATTTCAGAATCCGATTCTGAAAACACTGGTAAAGGACAGATGATTGACGCAGAACCAACAGATCCCGAAGAGGGGGAGCACCTTTTTCATTCAGAAATGTGGGTGAAGGGGACCCCGCTGCATTTTATTGTTGATAGCAGAAGCCAGAAGAACCTCATCTCAGCAGAGGTCATCAAACAGTTGGGATTGTCGACAACACCACACCCGCAACCATACAACATTTGGTGGCTTCGGCAAGGATGAGATCTTCGTGTCAGCCAGCAATGTCGATTGTCATACGGCATCCATCCCTTCAAGGATGAGGTATTATGTGATGTTTCCCACTGGATGTCTGTGGTGTTCTCTTGGGCCAACCATATATGTGGAAGCGCCATGATGTTTATGAGTGTTAACCCCATAGTGTCATTGTTACTTTGGGGGGTCATCTCTACAGAATACCTGAGGTAGTTCCAACTATTGTTCCACCTAAAAAGTGTCGCAAGGTAGTATCTCATACCGAAAAATTCAGCTTCTTCACAATCTGTTCAAAAGGGGAACAGAAGGACATTGCAACCACTACAGTTTCACCCCCTGGACCTTCTATCCAACAGAAGCAGGTTGACAAGGTTGCAGCAAAGCACAAAGATTCCTTCTGCACACCTTCCTCTCATGTATCTCGACTTGTTGAACAGCCTCAACTTCAACAGGTTCATGACATACTTCCACAAACTAAGCAGCGCGACGTCTCCAACAATACAAGCAGCTCACCCAGATGCAGATCCAACAAACGCTTTTTCCTCTCCCCCAGGAACTCAACGCAATGGGGACCATTGCTTCCTAAGGAGGGAGGATTGATCCAGGTGGATATCGATGGCCACCCACCTTTTCCGATTGGCTCAAAATAGTTTTTCGACAATTTTGGCAATTTACTATTTTTAGCAGGTTTTAACTTCCGGGGCCATTTTAAGGGCCTAAATGAAGGTTTTTCAAGATAGAGATTCTCAATTATAATTGAATGCATGATTGAGCCCCCAAAATAAATCTCCTCGACAATACCTTTCCAACGAGCTATCATATGCCTAAAACGGAGATCGTATGCAAAAGTTATGACCCCGGGAAGTTGATGTACTAACTTACCCAAACGGGGCCCACATGACTTTTGGCGTTTCATCTCCTAGTGTTAGGTTTTTGGATGTATAGGACTTTTGGAATTCCTGTTTATTGTAAAAAGGCCTCTAGAGCCTCATTGTAATCATCTTCTTACGAATGCGAGTATCCGTCACATCTGTTCTCAGAGATAAGCTGCCACCATTCTAGCGAGTCTTTCACTTTGTATTTTTACTGTCTCTGTACATTTCTTTCATTAGTAGAAATCGTGTATTACTGTATATCTGTGGTTATGGTTTCATCTCTAATACATCTCTATTATATTATTGAATATCTGCGATATCTCTGTGCATTTCTTTATTATATCTCCGATCTCATTTCGTGTCGAAAATAATCTAGATCAGATAATCACTTGCATGATAGCTATGTAGACAAAAATAAAATGTTGAAAATTTTGGGTGTTGAGTACATATCATACCATGCATGTCCGAATGATTGTATTATATACATAAACAAATACGCGGACAAATATATATGTCGAAAAAGAGATAAATTAAACTTGTCTCTTCTTAGAGACAAGTTCACTCGACAATATTTTCACTTTTTAAAAATGAGTCGGAAAATATCTTTAATCAAACTCACGAACTTAAAAATCCAATTAATGAGTGTGAAAGAGACAAATTCACTCAACAATCTTTTCATTTTTTAGACAAGTCGGAAAAGAGCTTAAGTTAGACTCGTTGGGAGGTTTCTAGGCAACATGTCATGGGGGAGGCCAAGGCTCCCGTGATGGACTTCTGTGAAAGGTTATCATCTTACGAATAAACAACACAAGCTTGGGAAAACTCAAAGCTCTCCAATTCGAGGAGGATAAAGTGCTAGCGGAGGTTACCTTCTCCATGATATATCGGATAATATCCCCTAACTGAAAGGACATAGGAGGAGGCATTGGATATCCCACAAGACCATACCAATCAAAGGGAACTTCTTCAAGACTTGAAAGGAGAGTAATCAGGGAGACTAAAACTCTCTCTTGTTCAGAAGAACGACATGGTTGAAGGACGCATCACCCTCCAAGGGAAGGGTTGGATTGACCAGAAATTGCACTGGTACGACCACTTCTTCAACCGTTGGTTGAATATAATGCATGAAAACAAGTCCAAGAGACACATCACCCTAAAAACCGGGGGTGTGGCTAGGCAAGGATTTCATTGGCATGACTTCCATGTCAATCAAAGGAGAAACAGAGTGTGGGGAAACCACAAACACCTGAGAACCCGAAGGGCCCCCAGGTGAGAACCACGCTTCGGGTATCCTAGTAGTAGCAGGACACAAATGAGTAAGGTTGTTTCCTTCACAAGTCCTGCAAAGTAATTTGGTCTTACGTCTAACATGTCTAGGCTCCTTAATCGTATGAATTCCCCCAACGTCATTTACAATGGCTGGCGACATGATCTCAGCGTGATTGGAAGAGGCTAGAGATTCACCTCCCACATGATGTATAGAGGTTGGAGATGTGATATTGATATGAATCATGGCAACTAGAGTGATTCCCCCAACATGAATAACAGTGTTTGGTTGTGAGTCTTCAACATCACTCGCATAGGTCGTCGACCAATCAACATGAATAGCAGTGGTTGGTGATGGAGCTCTAGTATGATTGACAATGAATGGACTAGTGGCGGTGGTGAGTTGTGGCATTTGAGACCAAGGTCCCGGGAAATATTGGTTTTGAGACATTGCAGGCTAGGAAGGGACTTGGTTTACACCCTGTCCCTATCCGAAAAGGTAGTATCCTCCACCTAATTGATCCATAACAGTTTGTACATGCATCATCACTGAAGAAGATGTCTGTGAAGAGACAAAGGTATGATAAGGATTATTCAAGTGAGGATATATGTTTCCCCAATGTGAAGGGGCTCCATGAAGAGGGTGGCATGTACCATAAAACTGGTTCCCTCCCTATGAAATACCAGAGGACATATGTGGACCCGCCATGGGAAAATTGTTCGTAGGAACTAGCATGGTGGATGAAGGATACACAGATGGGGTGTAATAAGTAGAATAGCCACCCATTTGAGTACTGGCTCCTGAAAAAACATGGCTAGGACTGGATCTGTAAGAGGGGAGGTTCCAATCTCCCACAGTGAGAGTTGGTAGAGGGACATGACTCCTATCAAATGAATATGTAGACACGGGGCCATGGTGCCCCTGGATCCAAAACTAGGATTCACATAAGTGGGCCACGAAGAGTATGGAAAGGGTGAAGGAGTGTTTGGCATATCAATATGAAAATGATTAGAGACCCAAGGCATGGACTGAGTGTCGTAATTCTGCATACCATTATGAAAAGTGAACAGATTCATCCCCATGAAATGTGTGAACGTCATGGGGGGGGGTAGCGGTAAAGGATAGAGCTACAGGAACTCCATTATCCATGATAATGAAAAATCATAGCACTATATAAAATCTCAAAGGTCTACTAATAATAAAAGAGCACACTGAAAATAATCAAAAGGCCAACTATGCACACGAACAGGATAAAGTGGTTGAAAGAGACCTCCCTTTCTAAAGTAGGTATGCCTCTCCCAAGAGGGGCCTGAGACTCTGCTACTAAATATTGGAGGAAACAAAATCAGTTATAAGGACCCTCGTGGGATTAACAACCAGTCAGTCAGATCCCCCCGGAGAGGTAATCCTCCATAAAGGTTTTGTGTTGTCTGACCCTTATCTAACCTAGGGTACCTACAGAATAACCCCTGCAAGTAACCTATGTGGTACCTAAGTCAAGAAACTAAGCAACCACAATATAACCGATGCACATGCAAACATTCGTAAGTTAGGTCTACCATATGGGCAGGGTAGCAAAGCTCGAAACCTTGAAAGCACCACCTCTCATGGAAGTAAGGGCACTATAGAGATCCCTATATATGAATAGATCCCCAGAAATATATATGATGCTAAGAAGGTATCGGGGGCATATCCCTTCAACCAACCTCACACGTCGTCGTGCTTAACTCCGGTGTAAGCAAAGCCTCATGATATTACCGATTATACAATGGATTTCTCCACTCCCTTAGTCAGACACATATGTTGATTTAATAGCCTTGGAGAAGTTTACTCACAAAATCCTATTCCAAGGCACTAAATCCTAAGCTAGTTTGTGCACCCTAGAAAATAAAATCGTTACTAATCAATTTTAAATTATAGCATTAATTTTAATGGCCTTGCATAATCAAAAGGTGCGGTCGTGAAACTAGTGATGTTATGACTCAACAAGTAAAATAAATGAATATGAATACAATGCAAAGTCCTAACTTCAATTTCCAATAAATGATATGTTTTTAAAAAATGAATTTTTCAATTCAATTTTGCAATTCTAAATAAAATGCAATCTTTCTTTACATGCACTAAGATAAATGGCAAAGACTCAAGAGATCAAAATGCCAATCAATGTAAAATGCCTAATATTTTTGTATTTTCAATATAAGAGAATGAAAATGCAAGGACTGAACAACATCTTGACATAAATACTCTACTATGTATAGACAGAGACAACCCAAGTAGGATATCAATGAGCAAAACACCCAACCCAAAGTGAAAGGAAAATTAAAATGAAAAATATGATGAGAAAGGTATCACCCAAAAATTCAACCAAAGACAGGTTTCCTATCATTCCATAGACACTTAACTATCACCACAAAGACCCAAGAAGACTCAACAATCATCAAAACCTACCCAACAACCAAGCAACGAGGTTGATGTACGCGATTGTTCAAGGGAAAATTGTGTATGTACACATCTTGCAGAAGTACATCACGAGTATGTACATGATTGTCAAGAAAAAACCCATGTATATATGTCAAAACATAGCTAGGATAAGGAGAAGGCTAAGAAACTCAGACTCAGAGTGAACATAGGATGTCAAGAAATCATACGACAAGAAACTCAATATGAATGAGATAAATCTAAGGAGAAAAAAAATCCAAGCCCAAAAGAATAAGATTATATCCCTAGTATGGTCACCAATACTATTACAAGGAAAATACCTCTATTGAGTAAACCACATTACACAGAAATGACTGCAGAAATCAACACTAATATCAAGTATGTTATATAAACAAATATGCTAGCAAGATAAGATAAAAGGCCTACCTTGTCTAGATGTTCTATGATGTCCATCGTTGAGCACTTGACCCAAAGCAATATACTTGCAGCTAGTCCTCAACAAACAAGCAACACAATCATATGGTGATAATAGATAATGTTAGCACATTAAATAACATAATCCATCAACATTCACAACAAATACGCCCATGGAATAATAATTTAAATATTTGCAAGATATTAATTGGACGAGAAAATAGTATTTCTATTAAGATATAATCAGCAGAAGTGAATGAGTTACAAACTTTCGTGTTGGAACAGTTCAGAATCGAGAAACTAATTTCCTTCTAGTTGGACCTCCACCACTTCAATACTCCACCAAAGGAAATCTCATATAAGAGAGACAATAAAGTTCTCAATCAATAAGGGAAGATCCTAGGGGATGAACAATGTGTTCAGACTTAAAGGACAAAGGGATGCAAACTCAATGTGAAGTGAATAATTTCTTCAGAGTAACTTTGCTCTCAAAGTTGAATTCTTTCTCCTCTTTTCCATAGCTCAGATTTGGCTAGTTTATATGCTTCAAGTGGAACTGAAGGGCCAATTCGGAGCATTTCCAGTATATGGAAGGCCAAGGATCATTGATCTCGTGACATGACATGGAAACCCGACACCATTTTTTAATTTTTGGCACATTTACCGATGTACGCGGGTTGTAGTGGTGAAACCTGTGTATACGCATGATGTAATATAGGCATGCCACATATATGTGGAAAAATAATGTTTTTAGCTCTAGGATTTGCAAAAAGGGACTTCAAGTCTACATAGGGAAATGGAAAAAGGCCCTTTGTGCAAGATTGCATAGCGTGAGGCAAATCTTGCTATACCAATGTGATTAGTGTGGATGATAGTTTGCTTTCCTAAAATTTAATGCTTTCACTATCGAAATGCCTACACAATGGAGTACATCTCTTTGTTGTAGGTAGGGTATCTGCAAACAACATCAAATAGTATTTCATTGTGATAAGCCATTGGATTCCCATGATGAGTGAGGAATTCATATATATAATAATATAAAGCATATGTATCAATCTCAAATGGTTTTCGTAGGTCTGGAAGAATAAGGAATCATGTTGAGAAAAGGAGGAATTTAAAATCCTTGAATTCTTTCTATTGTGACGCATCCCAAAAATTGTTTTCCATGGTTTCACTCTTGGTCACATGGATTAGGACCCAAACAATATGAGAGAACCCTAACACACACCTCGGTATAATTTGGCAAGGCCTAAGAAGCTACGAAGCTCGGTCAATGTCTCCAAGGCTAGGAAATTGTGGATGAATTGGATCTTGGCTAGATCCACATGCACACCCTACTCATCCATGATGTATCCCAAATATTTAATTATTTGCATGCCGAAGGAACACTTCTCCAAATTGGCATATGAATTGTTTTTTCACAGGGTGCCCAACACCTACTAAATGTGCTTCAAATGTTCCTCCCATGTTTTTTTAAAGATGAGGATGTCATCTAGATGTATCACAATAAAGGATTTTGTGAATAGGAACAATATATCATCCATCATCTGCATGAGTGTGGTTGTGGCATTAGTTAAGACAAAATCCATGACCAACCACTCGAAGAGACCTTATTTATACTTCAAGTTTGTCTTCCATACATCATTTTACTCAAGTGACACATGGTGGTAGCCTAACTTCACATCAATCTTAGTGAAAAATTTGGCACCCTTGAGATGATATAGAAGATCATCAATATGGGGGATCAGATATCAATTTTTTACTATGATCTTGTTCAGGGATATGTAATCAATAAAAATCCTCCATGTGCCATCCTTCTTCTATAACAAAACAATTGGGATCCCACAAGGTGAGGATATTGGTCTAATATGTTCCTTCAAAATTAGCTCTTGGATATGGAATTTTATTTCTTCATTCTCCATAATAGATTTCCTATATAAAAGGTCATTAGGAAGAGTAGCATTAGGTATCAAATCAATTGAGTGCTTTACCTAATAGTGTAAATACACCCTAGTAGGTAAGGAAAATATTTCTTTGTGATCTTCTACTATATTTTCAACCTGCTTTTGTTCTATAGAGAGACCTCTTGCAAAGGTTTTGGTGGTTATAGTGACCTTCCATTCACCTTCTGAATGAACCATAAAGAGGACAAATATCATATTTTGAGAGACTACCTTTTTTCACTACTTCATGGAGATCAAGGAGACTGCAGTAGTTGGGATTGCCTACAATACCATGTAGAGTTGATCTCCCAAAGTAATAATGACATTATGGGGCCTATATTCATAAATAACATGATGCTTCGACATATATGGTTGTCCTAAAATAACGCCACAAACTTCAAT
>JZKD02S1140836.1:18636-50569 GCA_000966675.3 Picea glauca | reverse complement strand
TCTTTGGTACAACAACATATTAGTTTACCTATGCACCCAAAAAAAATGGTTCTCATATTTCACATGATGATCAACATCATATTTGACATAAAGCTCCTCCATATCTCCTCAATGGTTATGTAATCTATACGTAAGTATTTGATACTATTTTTCATCATTGTCTCACCCTTGTTGAGGTTCAAATGGATCTTAAATGAATTTCATAGTGGTACTTGTGGTGGCCATCACTTTGGAATGGATACTACCCAAGAGATTATTCGGGTAAGATATTTTTGGCCTTATTTATTTTCTAATTCCATCCAAGTAGCCAAAAAATGTTCCAATTATCAAATGTAGACTCACGAGGCATGAGATACTCCAACTCCACTTCATCTCATAATCAACACTAATCCATTCTACAAGTGGGGGATTGATCTTATGTAGTGTTTCCCAACACCCATAGGTTTCCACCATTATCTTGTTGTTCCTTTCAATTATTTCACTTAATGGGATGAATACATGTCGACATTCAATAACAATGCAACCATGACATAACAATGCAACCATGACAACTTGCTTTTTTTTAACAATTTTATTACTCCATTCAATGTCCCAAAAAAAGTGTTCTTGAACCAAGGTAAACATTTGGAGGATATGATATGTGAGTTAAAAACACATTTTGTTTACCATTCAAAAATTTTCATCAACATACTAACTGTACATAGGGTAATTTCCAAGTTGAGACTATCAATAAAATCCTCAAAACCATTCTCAAAAAAATGTTGATAAGGACAATCTAATTGGCACCATATTCTATTCCTCATTTTACTTAATTTGTTTTCACAACATTTTTTATTTAAGTTCCTTATGGTTTTATTCTGTTACCTTTTCAAATGGATACTCAATATTTGTTTTATATTAGTTTCACAGATGGCACATGTTGCTACACTTAGAATTTTACCTTGGAAACTTGGGCCATTTACTCACCTTTGAATACATTTTTTCATTATAGTAGTATTTATCTTGGACCTACCACCAATGATCATGGTGAATATGATGCCACGATTAGCTTGATTGTTGATGCCCTCCAGTTGCACATTCATCTCCTTCATGTTCATCTTGATTCTCAAATTCTTGTTGCATAGTTAAACCATTGTTATAGGGTCCATGATCCTTATCTTTTTAAAAAGTATCTACGAATTAGAAAGTTGGTTAGACAATTTAATACCATTACATTGATTAATGTTACGAGGAATCTCAATAAATTTATAAATTATATTGAAAATTATATTCTATATTGGGATTTATTACATTCATTATAGTGAAAGAAACCATTGCATATACATAACATGATACCATACAATCATAAAAACATATAAATAAAATGGAAAATAACATTTACATTTCCATTCATAGGTGCATGCTTCAATCATAACAACGATGTATATACATAATCAAAAAAATATATGTGTTTGCATCAAAATCAAAATCAAGCTCTATTAAAATAATGGTACATGTCCATAATATTGAGTGTACAAAAATAGAAGCACCATAATATTGAGTGTAGAAAAATTTAATCCATATGGATAAAATCCTAATGATCATCCGCATTCTCATTGGATGGGGGTCTCAAGAAATAAGTAGAAATTTTCATCTCGTGAGTGAGGTCCCATACTACTAGGCCAACCATGACATCTCTTCGCATGACAGGTCACTACTTTGGTGCTACCCAAAAAAAAAACATCAAGGAGAACCTCATCTAGGTTTTGACATTCTTGATTTGAGACCTCCTCCAAAATTCCATCAAATCAATCATGTTATTCATCCAAAATGTGAGAGCGCACATATTATGGATCCTTCTTCTACCATAATGTAATAGTTATAGGATATCCTGCTTCTCTGTAACCTAAACAACCTCAACATCGTTGATGTCTAACCACCCTCACTGGTGCCACATCTACATACATATACATAAGAGGAGCATCAATATCACATGTATCATATCAATGAACAAATGCACCACTATAGTTATCATCTATGAAAGTATGTAAACATAGTTGAAACACACAATCACTCAACTTTAGGTCCCCATGCTTGGCATCCTAGTCGGAGGAGTTATAATCCATCCCCTTCAATGTGAAGTCCTTGATCTCTAGTAGAAGTCGGTCCCAATGGGGAAATAATTCATCCTTGAATACACTTCCTACTATTCCCCCTCCTCCCCATGTCATTAACTCTCCCCACTGTTGCATTCATGGTTTTCAAGGTCACGCTAATTGAATGAGGTTATGTGGAAAAATGGTCAAAATATTCTCAAAGAAGAATGAGAATATCAAGGGTCCAAAATAAAAGTATTCCTTTACTCACTTTCCTATAGGAATTCAATTTCCTACACATAGATGTGAGTAATATCTAATCCCATCTATAATAGAGGCCCACCAAAACCATCTCTATGGTCATCATTTGACTGCTAGATACTCTATGAAGATCGTGCAAACCCATGATTCACACTATCGTAGGACTAGATCTCTAGGCTCTCAATATCTATAATATCTATATATAATATAGTATGCATAACAGAAATATTTAGCAAGAAATGGAAGAACAACAGTAATGTAACAAGATCAATATCAAAATAATACCAGAACAACACTAGAAAGAGAACCTTTATTAATGGTAGCAATGTTCACTTGCCTCTTTGAGGGGGAAACCTCCAACAGAGCAGATATCTATTACAATAATATCTAAGACAAAAACTATGATACCCTCTACTCCTATTTATACTAAATCTATCTATCCAAAAGAACAATCTAGAGGAAGATCCTTCTAGAAGCGGAAGCTTCTATTAGGTCTTCTTACATTTGACATATTCTTTAGTATTGATAGCCCTTATTAATATTGGCCTTTATTACATAGAAATATATTATTCTAACTACATGAGGGGTTAGGGATGTTAGGTCCCTAACATTCCCTCCCCCTTAAAAACAATTGTGTCCTCAAGGTTTGAGATGAGTAAATTGTTGCAGAATGGTAGTTGGTTCCCAAGTGGCATTTATTAGAGTTGTATCTTTCCACTAGAATAACACTTCCTTGATGGTGCATTGATGAAGACGACGCTCATGTTGGTCCAAAATTGATTGTGGATACAACTAGATGAAGCCTTCTTCATCCAACTTGGGAAGGCTGGTTTGATTTTAGCACTTAGTTCCAATCACCTTCTTTAAGCAGGAGACATGAAAATAAGGATGGAGCTTAGAATGACTGGGAAAAGCTAATTGTTGGCCACCTATCCCATATGCTTGAGAACGGTATAAGGACCATAAAATTTGGGTTCCAGTTTATGACAATGGTTGGCCTTGAGTGAAGTTTGCTTATAAGGTTGTAGTCAAAGAAGCACATGGTCTCCTTCAACAAATTGATGTTCAAAAGGACCTTGATTTTTCTGTTTATTCATGTTATTTTGGGCCATGACCAAATTCTCTTTGAGGGTACAAAATATAGCCTCTCATACTGGTAAGCATTTGGTCAACCTCCTGGACCTTCGAGACACCTGGAAGGTATAAGAGAACTAAAGGTGGATTTTGGCCATATACTTCTTCAAAAGGAGTCATAGGGGTAGTTGTATGGTAAGAAGTGTTGTAGAACCATTCAGCTAGTGGTAACCATTGAGCCCACTGATTTTTCCTTTCATATGCAAAACACTTCAAATATGTTTCCAAACACTTGTTGACAAATTTTGTTTGACCATCAGCCTGGGGATGATAAGCTATGCTGAGATGCAATTGGATGCCCCGTAGCCTGAATAGTTCTTGCCAAAAATTTCTTTTGAAAGTGGGATCTCGATCAAAAACAATAGAATGAGACATGCCATGAAGCTTGAAGACATGATCCATGAAAATTTGAGCCACAGTGGAGGTGGTAAATGAGCATTGAAGAGCACAAAAATTATCATACCTGGAAAGACGATCAACAACCACCATGATGACTGACTTATTTCCTGATTTAGGTAATCCCATAATAAAATCCATAGAGATATCCCTCTAAATAACAAGTAGAATTGGAAGTGGTTGTAGTGTTCTAGGAGCTTTGAATTTTTCACCCTTGTTGCATTGAAAAACATCACAGTCTTCCACAAAAGTGTGAATGTTGTGTTTCATACCATCCAAAAAAAAAGAATGGTTGACCCTATCATAGGTTTTGGTAAACCCTAAGTGTCCAGCTATGGGTGTAGCATGAAGCTCAAAAAGTACCATGGATTTAAGTTGTGACTGTTTACTTAAATATAAATGGCCTTTGTATCCAAGATCATCATTGTGCCAAGAGTACCCTAGGGAAACTCAATAATTGGCCTGCAATTGTTGGATCAGATGCAAAATTTTTGGATCTTGTAGCCATTCCTAGCGAACAACTTCGAGCCAATCTGGTAAAATGAAGGAGAGGGAAAAAATGAACTCTTCATCTTCATATTTTCTTTAAAGAGAAACAACAACCACATTGTCTTTTCCTTTCTTGTAAATGATCTCATAATCATATCCAAAGAGATTAGTCACCCATTTTTGTTGCTCTGGGGAGGAAGGGCATTTCTCCAGAAAATACTTGAGGCTTTGATGATCTGTATTAATTTGGAATCACTTCCCCAATGGATAAGGGCACCAAAGACCTACTATATGCATAATAGACAACATTTCATTTTCATAGATTGATTGGCCCAAATTTCATTCTGACAGTTGTTTGCTGGTAAAGGCTAAAGGCCAACCATATTGCACAAGGACTACTCCAATTCCTCTCTCAGAAGAATCACATTCCAAGACAAAGGTCTTTGTAAAATCAGGAAGGTCCAGGATCGGATTGGTGTACATATCAACCTTCAAGGCTTGAAAGGGTTGATCAGTTGTGGAAGTCCAAGTGAAGGAATTCTTTTTAAGGAGAGCAGTTAGAGGCGTCACAATCTTTCCATAATTCTTAACAAACTTGCGATAATATCCTCTTAAACCAAAAAAAGAATGCAAGCTTCTGAGAGTCTTTGGGTGAGGCCAATCCTGCATAGAATCAATATTCTTAGGATCCACCATGACACCTTCCTTGCCAACAATATAACCCAAGTACTTGGATTCCGAGGCTCCCAAAGAACATTTAGATTGTTTGAGGAAGAGTTGGTGTTGAGAGAGTAGATGTAGAACTCAATCCACATGAGAAAGATGGGTTTTCCATATTTTACTATAGATGAGGATATCATCAAAGAAAACTAAGACAAAATGAAAAAGAAAAGGATGAAAGACATGATTCATGAGGCTTTGGAAAGTGGAGGGTGTTACACATCATTTTGGTCACCCCAGTGATCCATTGATAACATGTATTCATGTTCCCAAAAAGAGTCTTTCTCCCTGAGGAAAGTGACTAGCTTTCTCTTCTCAAAAACCCTATTAAGGAAGGTCGTCGTAGGATGAACTATACATAGGGTGAAACAATGCCTGATCATCACCCCTTTCTCTAAAGATGCACTGTGACATCTCCTCAGGCTGCACTACACCTAGGGTGCGATGATGCCAAAAATCTAAAAAAAGGTCAATTTTCACGAATGTTGTAGAAGGGGATCTACTAGAAGATGAGGTGGCCTCCGAACGGTTTGGATATTACTCAATTCTCTGATTTGGTGGGATCATCCTAATCTCCTCACCCATATATCTTTCACACTATATAAAGAGGTATCTCTCATGGAAAAGACTAAGGTTGAATAGGCTAAGAATTGGATGCGAAATTCTACTTCAGATCATACTTGAGAGCTTCATTTCAGTTCAAAAAGTCATTGTGGATATTCTTCATTCAAGGTTGGATAAAGTGTGTGTGTTGGAGAAAAGGGCCATTGAAAGGGGACCTTGTGACATCAAGGCTTTGGTTGTAATCTCAACTTTCATTTTAATATGATACAGTGATATGTTTCTTTCCCATAAAACTTGTATTGTTTTATTGTATGATTCCTTGATCACATACATAGGTTCTTGTTGAGTATATTGGATTGCTTTCACTTTGGTTGGCTTGTGTTCCCTTGCAGATTCAATATCATAGGAGCACCAGAGTGGAGCTAGGATGGCAATGGCAAGAGGAAATGACATTTAAATGATATGTTGTTTGTCTCTTGTTAACTAGTAAACTCAATAGTTAGAGCTTAGGGAAAGCATCATATTATGTTATGTTTTGTTCTAGATCTGGGTGGATTTAGGGAGATCTGTTTATGTCCACATTTATTGATTAATCCCATAACATAATTGGTGACCATATTGGGGATACGACTTCCTTTTTATTTTTTCTTCCCATTTTCTTTTAGCCTACCTTCTTCTGATTAAATTCACTCTCTGAGTCTGTGGGTGATCCATCTGGACTCCTCGGGTCTGGAAGTTCAATTAGATTTGTTGTCTTTATCCCATTTTTTCCTCATTTATAGAGATCATTGCACTGCACCATATTGGCAGCCTGTGACGACCCTTAGATGCCGCATCCTACTTGACCAATCCAGTGCGACGACGTCGCACTGTGCATTGTTAGTAGCTTGCGACGACCTTTGCTCGTCGCACTGTGTCCCATACCCAGCCTGCGACGACACCTGTAGAATTTGTTGGATTGAGTCAATTTGTCTATTTTCACCCAAAACTGCCTTAGTTTCCTGGGGTGGACTTCTAATTCCAGCGTTTGATTGATTCATGAGTTTAAAGCTTGCATGTGATTGGTTTTCAGTGATTGAAAGTCTTTCTTTGCATTTTGCAAGTTTTTGTTTTTTATCGTTGTCATAAGGATATAATCTCAGATCTTGATCTGGGTGCTTGTTTGACAAAGGGTCTTTGGTTTGTTTCAAGTTTTGGATTTATTTTACTTTCCAGATTGTTTTTTGATTAAGAAACACTTTTTTCTTGCATATGACAAAAGGTTTTCTTGTTGTTTTCAATTTTTGTCTATATTACGAGTTTGATTTGGGAATTGTGTTGAGAATGTCTTGATTTTATTGAATTACATTTTCCTTTCGTCATCACATCTCTGATTTTTTTTTGAAAAGGAAGAACCGAATTCATTTATTCTTTTTAGTAATCTTTCATAAGAAAATTTTTACATTCAAAATATTTGTTAAAGAGAGGAATTGGAAAATTTTGTGGTTCAAGATTATTTAGAATTGTGTTCATTCGAAATTAAGAAATTGCAATTCGTAGCTTTTTGTACTTAAAAGGAATACCTTATCCCTACTGTAATTAGATTTCATTGAATTGAAAAACTACACATTCATCTCTTTTTTCATTTTATTGGGTCAAGGTCACAACATCAACAATTTCATTTTCATCTCCCTTTTGAGTAAACAACAGCCTCTAAAATAAAACGTAAATTTAAAATTTATTAAAAACTTTTATTTTCTAAGGATTCTTTTCACCAACATTATCTAGGATAGTGCTTTGGAATAGGTTGTAAGGCACACTCTCCAAAGCATAAAAATACACAATAGTATCTTGTGATAGGGAGAGTTCAAATCCAATTGCTACATTTTATCCTAGGAAAACATTCTAACACAAGGGTCAATCACGAGGTCTCATTGGGATTGGCAGAGTTAGTCACCCTTCTTTGTCGGTCTTGGGGTAGATATTGTGTGTATTATTAGGGGTCACTTGGAGGTATACCCATGATTATGTGTGGGAGCCTCTCGAGTTTATTTCAGGCCAGATACCCTGCCTTTGCGAGTGGATCAGACTGTCGATTGTTTCCCCAGGAATCACTATTGTAGTTGGTAACCATAGTAGCCTATCTCTTTAGGGTATTTACACAAGGTGACTGTGGAGGGGAAATTCTTCACGGTACCTGGAATCGACGTTGGCCAAACTCACTCAGGATCCTTAGAGGGTATACCCACGATTATGTGTGGGAGCTTGGACTAGGGTGTAAGTCCGTTAAGGAGGTTGTCAACATAAATTTTCCACCCGCTTTATCCTATCTCCTTCATGTATTGATCTCGCAACGTTAGATTTCATCACCAACTAGTGACTTCGAAATAAGAAGGTTTGTTTGCTTGGTTTGATTCCTAGATTTTATTAGTGAGTGTTGTTTTTTTTTCTAGTTGACCATAGATTTTTTTCGTTCTTTACTTGGCTCAGCCAACATCGGCCTTCGTTGTTCACATAGGATGCAAGGGATACCCTCGAAATATCCGAAATTTTACCTCCCTTTTCTTCCTAACTCACAAGAAGGATCTCCTAAGGGAGTAATCAATAACGAAGTAGCTTCTGAGGTTGGGAGAACACAATATTTGGAAAGATTTCAAATTGTTTCGGATTCCTTAGAGGCTTTTCAACTTCCCCCAAATCTGTTACTGAGTATTAGACAAGATGCACATTTTCTCCAGATGAATTCATCAAGAGAAATTGTTGTTGTTGAGAATACTGGAGTACCTACTAGATGTAACGCAGGGTCCAGAGTAGATGATCCACTGTTTCCAAGTGAATCATTTAGAACCCCAGATCACACTGTTGGAGTTGTTAATCCTAGTTATGTCCCTTTGATAGTACGTGATGTTTACGGTAACCTAGGAGTGAGTCCTGATCAACCTACAACATCACAAATTCCCGAGACGTATGTTACCTATACAGTACCTTATACCATTTTACTAGTACTACTAGTAGTGTCACCGTCATTTCATACCAATTGTTGGTTGGTTCTCACTCAATCCTTCCTCTCCAAATGGCCCATTCTATTATGGTCCCATGAGCTATGAATGTTTCTACTGGAAATGTGGTTGTCACTCAAGATCCTATTGGAACACCATTTCCGCTTAGACTAAATCCATAACTTCCCCCTGGGTATAGCGCTTTGA
Organism: Picea glauca; assembly: GCA_000966675.3. Classification (NCBI taxonomy): domain Eukaryota; kingdom Viridiplantae; phylum Streptophyta; class Pinopsida; order Pinales; family Pinaceae; genus Picea; species Picea glauca. Next base: position 41,745 of record JZKD02S1140836.1, on the reverse strand, counting down.
ATACTTCCATTTCTATCCCTACCCAAAATCCATCCGGAGGGTCTGGCCTCTTTGTTCCTCCTAGGTATAATGTTGCTAGTCAGTTTATTCCTCCACGTGCCCAGGTTCTCTCCGAAGGGCCTTATGTTCCTCCTCCACCTTTGTTAGGAGGATCTAATCGTTCTGGCCCTAGTGGCCCCAATCTAGTTGGGGGCACCAGTCTTTCTGTCATTTCTGGTTTTCATATTCTGGTTGGAAGTCAACCTCAAGCTGGGGGACAACCTCAACTTGGGGGACAACCTCAAGTTGGATTATGTAACCCAATTTATGGACAACATGTACCTGTTTTAAAATATCAACCTTGGAATCTTCCTTTCCAAGGAAACCTGCAACCATTTGGGGGGAAACATCCTCAAGTTAATTGTTTTGTACCCCCTAACCTTGTTCAACTGTATCCAAGTTATTTAAATCCCACTTCGGGTGAAAATTTTCAATCTAATGTTCCTTTCCAAGGGAACATACCTAAGCAACCCAACCATGTGGGCTATCTGCCTCAAAATCCTCCATAACTGAATCTGTCAGGACTGTCTAATTATCTGTAGACTGCTTATGGTCCTACTAGTATACCTACAAGACTTCCCCCTCAGAACTATCAGTTTCCTCAAGTAAATAGACAGTTTCCTTTTTTGGACACTTTGGATTTGCCTGATTTGTCTAGAATTTTGAATGATCCTATTTTACATTCTACCTATTGGCCCATCATATCGGCCAAGTTACAGTATGACATTCCTAAGTTTGATGGTCGAGTGGTTGAAGAACCGAATAATCATGTTATGACTTTCCATATTTGGTGTTCGTCCAACTCATTGATGGATGATTCCATAAGATTATGACTTTTCCAACGAACTCTCACAGTTTCAACAACAAAATGGTACATCGAGTTACCATGAGGATTATTTAATGACTTTAACACCCTAGCCATGGCCTTTTTAACACATTACTAGTTGCCAATTCGATACGAGACAAGAACCAAAATTTCGAGTTCTTTTAAACAATCCTTGTCCACTCATATTTCTGATCACATTCATGAGTGGAGGAGGAGAAGATGTTTGATCAAAGTTCCTCTTCCTGACCAACTATTGGTTGAGTGGTTCACCAAATCACTCAATGGAACTATTTCTCGTGATGTTTCCATGGGTGGTGTTGTCACTGAAGAGCAGGCGATTAGTCGTGCTCAGTATCTATATCTCATTTATTCGCAAACGGGAACACTTTACGATTTGATCCCTGATGCTACTCGTCCTTCCACGAATCCTACCCCAACACCTCCCGCAACTTATCATGCTGTTGACGGTGTGATTGGCACCTTTCGTGCTGAGACTCATTCTGCACATGCCAGTAACACCAATCCCAAATCTGCTTCTTCTAATGTACATAATGCTTCTACTCCTATTCCTTCCACTGGTAAGACTTCTGAAGTTAATTCGGTTCAATCCACACCTACTGAGAGGAATCAAAATAAAAAGAAAGAGAAGGGTAAGAATAAGGAGGAAAAAAATAACAATCAACAATCTGACAAAGCCAAAATGCAACTTGTTGATGAAGAATATAAATGTAAACCTTGTTACTCTTGCCTTATTTGTGGTGACGATCATTACACAAAAGATTTTCCACGACGTGTTGAGGTTACTAAGTTCCTCCAAGGGACCAGAAAAACTCCTACACTTGTCATTCTTTCACAACCTTTCCCTTCTCAGCAGCAGGCCCAACTGGTCATTCATGACCAAGCTTCTCCTTCTACCTCCTCTGATGTCCTTATGTGTACTAGTGAATCTAAAAAGAATGAAGTTGTAGTCGCAACTCGAGCCAGAGATTATTCCCGTCAAAAGAGAAAGTTGATGATATAACACCTTTGTTGGTGCAACCTTCTCCCCCAACTTTACCTCCAAATGTTCCTCTTCATCGCTAAAGACTAGGTCTTGCTACAGTTCTTCACCCTCCTCCCAAGGGCGTTGTTCAAAAGTCTGTGTTTAATCCTCATGCATGTGCTGCCCAAAACTATAGTATTGTAGAAGACTTTGTGCAAGCACCCTCTGCGATGTCAGCTCTCGAAGTCCTTCAAAGTTGTCCTACTCAACAGAAGGAACTGTTAAAGGATATTGGTGGAATTTATCCTACCGATACTAATTTAATAATCTTTTACTTGGAAGATCACATTCCAAGGCTTCCTCCACAGTTAGCGTTTCAGATCCAAGTTGTTGTTGAAAACAAGAATATTTGCAGTACCATTATTGATGAAGGAGCCTCAACTTGCATTATGTTAGTTACTTGTTGGAAACCTATTGGCTCTCCTATCCTCACCGAATCACACAATACACTTAAGGCCTTCAATGGTACAGGTTTCAAACCTTACGGTGTTCTTCCCTCGTTGTCTATTACGTTGGAAGGTAAGTCGGTCAATGTCAAGGTTGAGGTTTTCGATGCACCTCTTTATTATAACCTTTTACTTGGCTGCAGATGGATATATTCCATGCATGCAGTTGTGTCTACCCTTTTCCTTGTGTTACGTTTCCCACACCAAGGAAAGGTCATTGTTGTCGACCAACTGGACTTCTTTAATTCCGATTCCCATACTAGAAACATGCCTTTTATCTCGAAGACACCCCCCGATTATGAGAATGACGACATGGGTCTTTTGAAATATTCAACTTTGATGGGTACATTTCCAATCCCACCACCTGATATTCCCCCTCCTTTTTTTGCCTCAATTAACATGATCTCAACCATTGTTCATGAACCCCTGAGTCATATCACCCATGGGTAGTACCTAGCTCTGGTGATTATCTCTGTTATGGTGACCACATGCCTTTATATCCGATCAAATCCACTTATCAAGCTATTCTATCAACAACCCCCTCTCCTCCTTCTCTTTGTGATTCATCTCCGGATTTGTTTCACGTGATATTTCCTACTGATGAGATGATCATGTTAGTCATGTCTATGGAGGATACTCCATGCGAATCATTGCTCCATTCTCTTCCTAGAACATTATACCATAGAAAGCTACCAATGGATTTTGACTCCGTCGACCATTGTTGTTATTTCTTTTGTTCTTGAGTCAACACATGATGTTTTGTATGAAGGGAACTTGAGTAACATTTTTCCTACCATTCCTCTTAAAATATTGATTAAACCTGGAGTTATGGAGAATTTTCATATTGGGACCTCATGTTATACTGATGAGGTCCACACTTATAAAACCCTTTTCCAATAATTTTGTGACGTTTTCACCTAGAGTTACGAAGAAATGCCAAGTATTGATCCTGATATTGTTGTGCACGAGATTAAGACATATGCAGATGATAACCCTGTTCGACAGAGACTTTGCCCAGTCCATCCACATAAAGTTGTTTCTATCAAGATTGAAGTTGAAAAACTTCTTAAAGTTGGCTTTTTCTATCATGTGGCTTTGAATTATTGGGTATCCAATCTTGTTCTGGTTAATAAGAAACAAGGTATGATCCATGTTCGCATAGATTATAGGGATATAAATAAAGCTTGTCCTAAAGAAAATTATCCTACCCCTTCCATTGAACATATCATTGACGACTGTGCCAAAAGTGAAATATTCTCTTTGATGGACAGTTTCTTCAGTTATAATCAAATTAATATTTTACCAGTAGATCAACACAAGACTGCTTTTATTTTTCCTTGGGGAACCTTTGCTTACCGAAAATTACCCTTTGGTCTCAAGAACGTTGGTGCGACCTTTCAGTGTGCTATGTATTACTCTTTTCATTATATTAAGAACATTGTGCAACCCTAACTTGATGATCTCCCGGTGCATTCTATGCGTCGCCAAGATCACCCAACACATTTAAGGGCCATTTTCATACGTTGTCATTATTATCGCATACGTTTGAACCCACACAAATGTGTTTTTTGTGTGGAGTCTGGTCGACTTCTTGTTTTTATCATGTTGATACATGGGATTCGAGTAGACCCCTTGAAGGTTGAGGATATTCTTAATATACCTCCTCCTTCCACACTACGCCAGCTCCAAAGTTTGCAAGGGAAGGCAAATTGTTTTCATCGTTACATCCCCAATTACGTTGAACTGACGAAAGGATTCACTCAGATACTCAATAAAGGTTACGAGTTTGTATGGGACGATATTGCAAACAAATCCTTTGAAGCTTTGAAACTTGTCTTAACCCGTACACCATTATTGTTTCCCCCTGACTATAGCCGAGATCACTTCCTCTACTTAGTTGCTTCAGACTCTACCATTGCTATGGTATTAGTTTGAGAGGACGATTCACATGATGAACATGTGATATACTATTTGATTCAAAGTATTATGAATATCAATTCCAAATACCTACATGTGGAGAAACTGGCCTTGGCAACTGTTCAAGTTGTCCAACGTTTTCGTCACTATATCTTATTATGCAGAACCACTTTCATTTTCAATTGCAACCCCATACAACATATCCTTACTCGACAATTTATACGGGGCAAGTACTCCAAATGGATAGTTATTCTCCAGGAGTTTGACTTGGAGTTTGAACGTGCTAAGTCAAAGAAATCTTTGGTTTTTGCCGAATTGATATGTGACCTTCCCTCTACTGAGATAAAAAATGTGGCAAAGGCTTCCTTACTTGACAAATCCATTTTTCTGATTAGTTATGATGACGTATGGTATGGAGATATTATTATCTATCTCCAGACTCAAACTTTCCACCTGATATATCTAGTATAGATTGTCTTCGTATACAGTATCAAGCCCACCAATACATCATTCTTGGTGATACCCTTTACCACTGTGATACTGATTCCATTTTTTGACGGTGTCTCACTTACGATGAAGCGGATAAATATTTGCATGACTGTCACTTCAGAGCACATGGCAGTCATATGTCTGGGTATGCCACTGCCCAAAAGATCCTATGAGTAGGTTATTTCTGGCCTTCTTTGTTTAAGGACTTCATTACTGTCGTCTAGAAATGTCATGGTTTCCAAACTTATAATAACAAGATAATATCTCATCCTTCTCCCTTACATCCTATATTTTATGTTGGTTCATTCGCCAAATGGGGCATTAAATTCATGACATGTAACCCTCACTCGGTCGGGGGGCATGGATACATCATTGTAGCTGTGGATTATTTCACTAAATGGGCCGAGGCGATGTCTACATTTGATAACACCGGGAAAACTGTAGCATTGTTGATATTCAATCATATCATTACTAGGTTTGGTGTCCCTCAAGCCATCGTTACTGATCAAGGTAGTCATTTTCAAAATTTTATGGTGTCTATACTTACTGAAAAGTTGGGTCTTCGCCATGGAAACTCAACCCCTTATTATTCACAGGCCAATGGCAAGGTTGAAGCAATCAAAAAATCTCTCACTACTATGCTTCGATGGATGGTAGGAATTCATAAGTCAAATTGGCACACGATGTTGTTCTCAGCATTATGGGCCATCGGACATCCGTTAATTCTACCACAAGATTTACACCTTTCCATTTAGTTTATGGTATCAAAGCTATCTTGTCAATTGAATGTGAAATACCGTCTTTGAAACTAGTCGTTGAACTTATCCCTAACACCTTTGTTGAAGAGGAACATCTTTTGTATTTGATGCAACTAGATGAAACCCATCACAATGCCAAGCATAAGAAACGTGTTAAATCCCAATATGACAAGCATGTCAAGCCATGTGTTTTTCTGAAGGTGATCTATTTATTCTTTACGATCAAGATCGTGATTTACTAGGGGCCGATAAATTCAAGCCCCTGTGGCGGGGTCCTTATATTGTCAAACGAGTGTTGGAGAAGGGAGCTTATGAGTTGGTTCATTATGATGGAATCCCTTTGAGTGAACTCGAAAATGGGCTTTACTTAAAGAAGTACTATGCTTAAGTCATTTTTGCATGAGTGTTTGTACTTTAGTGTATAATACTCTTATGTGATTTTTCTTTGTTTGGTTTCAACCTTTAGCTTCTTACCTTGCGTTGTGCTTGGTGTTTAGATGTCGGTGTCTTCACTACCCTACCTTGGCTTTGCCGATGGCGCTAGTCACAGTACTCAAAACTTAGTGTCTGTTGCTTGGGAAATCTATGCACCTATAGATGAATTGATTAGTTTACATGGTGTTTTCTTTGGTCGTGGAACTAACAATATCATGGAATACAGTGCAGTCATCGAATTATTGACCGACGTTGTTTCACTTGGAATCCTCCATCTTGTTATACGACTGTATTCACATTTAGTGGTCCTACAGTTGAGTAATGTATATTCTATCTGAAGTCCTATGTTGTTAAGGGTATATTTACGAATTTGCCTCTTGGAATGTCATTTTGATTACATTGAATATCAACACATTCCTAGATGTCTAAATATATTAACAGATGCATTGGTTAATTATGTGTTAGATAGACATTTGAGACATTTATAAAATCCAATCACATTTTGTATATACAACAAGTAAGTCGATAGAAGCCTCATATATATATATAACAATAAATGAAGAACGTCGTCGCAAAACTAACTCGAGACTCATCATTCAAAGTGGATTAATGAAGCGTGGCACACCAATGTGATGTGACAGTAATTCATGTTCAAAGTACAAAAACCATCAAATCTCATATATGAAATCATTTTATCCTATTCTGGGAAATTGCCATCTTATGCGTAAGAAAAACAAGCTCGGCCTGTGTTCCTAAAATTTTGTAAATTCAAAGGGTGGCCAAATCAAGGTCTCTGCAAAGTCTGAAAGGTATGGATAATGCCCATAAAATGGTGTCTAGTGCGACTGGGTTCTCAACTAATGTACCAAGCAGGTCAATAAGTAAGAATGAAAGATGGGTCTTGCAGATACTGGAAACTAAATTTCATATCGAATCTGAAACTGAGACAGAATCAGAAGTCAAATCAAACCCAGTTATGAGGGATCACATTATAAATGAACACATGGACAACACCTGCCACCCAGCCGCAAAGAAGAAGAGAAAAAGGCAAAGGACAGAGGCCAAAACCGAGATGATAGAAAGCGTCGGGGAAATTCTCGATTGGTGGAGTACCCTGGAGGAGGAAATCGCCAAGATGAGGTGAATCCTCAGGTAAAATTTTGATGTATTTCAAAACATTTTGGACAGATGTCGGCTTAAGAAAAGGGAGTCCTGATATGATAGACCGTTTACTAACGTTCCCTTTAAATAATAAAATTGTTCTTCATTTTTGTAACTTATCTCTGTTTTTAGAATTATGAGGAAGTCGGAACATTTTAAATTCCACACGAAATCCCTCTATATATGCTTGGCCTCACAAGTATATAAGAAGATAAAAGAGGAGCCTACCCTCCATGCAGGAAAAATTTGTAAATCTCTGGGGCTGGAATGAATACATGGATGCAAAGGAAGATTTTGGACTTTTTATGAAAAGATTCTAATTGGTGGTGTTATGAGTCTCATTTTCTCTCATAGTGTGTGATTCCTGTTATTTTGTATTTCATTTTTATTTCTTTTGTCTAAATTGAGAAATTAAAAGTCCATAATTCATTATTCAATGCTCTCAGCTTGGCGATTTAGACTATGTTTGTCTCTTCTAAACCATTTCAGAATTCATTACTATAATGCTCTGATAATAGTTGTGTGTTTCTTTTCTTCTGATACCATCTAAATTTTCAAGCATAAACTCAGAAGTCACTTCCTCATTTAGCATTTTCCTCTTAATTGTTTTCATGATTTTTCAATGCATCCTACATTCTTGACCCCATAGCCCAAAGGTCATCTTCATCTCTTCAACAATTTTATTAAAAACCTCAAAATAGACCAAATCTAGCCACCAGTTTCCAAAAGAAATATCAAGTGACACGAGAGATCCCTCTCTGAGATGAGCAGGCTAGTGCCTCAGCTCTAAAGCTGGTTGGAACAGTTACCTCTATCGTTTGTCTATTTAGCTGGATAGATTTATAGAGTGCTAACATTTTGGCGTTATTGTCGGGGAAAAAATTTAAAAGAAATTCCTTGGGAATAACGACATGGTTGAGTTCTAAGATCTGAGAGCGGCAGACACTTAGGCACACATTGGTTGTATTCCTGCTCTGGAAACTCCACTTTGGTTTGAAGGTGACTCCACAAATAAAAGAATCCTAAATTTCCAAGAGGCGACCATGCTCTCAATGCTTCAAGCGCAAGATAGAAACTTCACTGAAAAATGAAACCCCTTGACAGGGGAAAGGAAAGGCATCATGAGGGAAAACAAGTACTCAAAATGGGACCTCTTACAAAGCATTTTACTTTTCATTTTAAGTGTCCTTTGCTCCTTCCTTGAACATGCCAAACAAACTTTATTTTACCTATTGTATCGTAATAATGATCATGAAATACTTGCAATTATATTTCCTCCTGTATACGTTGCACATGCATACCCTCACCTTGTCGCTAGTTCTGATAAAACAAATTCACCTGGGCCATGCAATGACAATGACCAAGTTGATGAATCCCGTGAGACTCAGACCAATGTTTCTCCCATTGTTCTTGGTCTAACACACCCTAATGCTTGACATAGATATATACCCTTAAAGCTACCCCAAACCCTTCATGATTTACCTCCAAATTACTATGAGTACCTACCTGTGTTCGACGGAGAATTGGATATCATCTCAGCCGAAAAGAACATTCAAGGGTTTGAGCATTTTATATATTTATTCGATATTGACCATGATGATGTGTGTATGAGAGTTTTCTCTCAATCCTTGAAAGGAGACACCAAACATTGGTTCAAACATTTGCATATAGAAACCATCAGCTCATGGGTAGAATTGAAGAAGGTATTCTTAAAGTTTTGGGGAAAAGAGAAATTTTTAGATCAACAACTCAATGAGTTTTATGCCTTGAAAAGGCACAACAATGAAGTTATTTCTGTGTTTAGTATAAAATTCTCTATCATCTATTATAATATGTCCGAATAAATTCAACCCTTTGAAGCTGCTGCCATGCTCCATTATGCAACTACTCTTCATCCAAATTTTTCTTTCCTCCTGATGGAAAGAAGACCTGATTCCTTACAACAAATGTTTAGTGATGCTTAGGACATTCAGCACAACATCCAAGCATGTAATCCAATCCAGAATGAGGAATTGAATGCTTAAGAATATGAAATCAAATGTGAACAGGAAACAGTTGATTAGAATTTTGAGCACATAATTGGCAATATCATAGGTTCTCACGAAGCTTCCAATGGAAATAATTTTGCAAAGAACTGTATTCCACTTGTTGAGAGAAGGGATGTCAATATAGCTTCTAATCCATCCCATGATAAGTGGGGGACTTATAATTTTATGTATTTATTCGTAGATAGTCAAGAAGATGAGTTTGCAAATCAGTCTATTGAAAAGCATGTTGACGTCCCAAAGTTGTTCTTGCTAGATGATATTGCATATGCTACTGATGTACCTATATATGATGAATACAATGACGATTGTGATGATGAATCCTTAGAGCAACCAACTGCATGTCCCCAATCAGAATTTTTCTTTCAGTGGTGTAATGAAATGACTCAACCTACATATCATAGTTACAAAGAAGAAAGTGTTGAATTAGCTGAAGGAAATTCTTTACCTTTATGATTTTCTTCATTCAGATTGTTGAAAGAAAATCCTAAGATCATCATTGAGGAGAGTAAATCTGTGCTTATGAAAAACCATGCTAAACTAATGAAGCATAAGGACAAGGTATCACAACACTCTTTTTGTGTGCCTGAAAACCCTATCACTTGCGTTGAAATACAACCATCCGTTGGGGATAAAATTGAAGACGGTTTCAAATCAGGTAGGACAACCCTACCATTATGTTTTGCTTCCTTTGAATTATTGAAGGAAACTATTTGTAGTATCTCAGGTCAGGAATCCTCCAAGCATGAGTGGAGTGGTGATGATAATATTATGAACGATCACATAAAGGGTCATGTTAGCTCAAATTTGCAGTCTATGTTCAACTATCGGCCTGAAAAGGAAGAAGAAGTTTCTCCAGAAAGTATTGTTCAAGGTCATTTTCTCTCTCCCGAAATCAATATAGATTCTCAACATGAAAAGGTGTTTCAAAGTATTTTCTCTTCCCTTGAGAATGACATCGTGGTTCAATTTTTAAACAACATAGACATGGATGAAGATTCTGAAACTGCATCTATGGAAGTCTTTAACAATAAAAAAAACAAATGACATAGATTTTCGGGAAAGAAACAAAGTAGTATATGCCACTTTTCCATTAGAAATACAGAAAGATAGTAAAGAGGTAGTGGTTTTATTTGAGTCATTTGAAAATTAGGGTGTTAAAAATTCATCCATGGGAATTCCAAACTATGAAATAATGTGCGTCATTGGATTTTCACATTTGCTAGAAGATCATGAGCCATGACTTATTTCAATTAATTAGTTTGAAAGTCAAAATGGTGGTCCTCAAACAAATTCCCTGAAATTCAATGAAACCAAATCAGATTTGTTTGATGAACAAGAGGATAGCCTTGATGCATATTATATGGTTGTCATATTTGAAGATGTGCAAGAATATATGAATATTTTTTTTGATATGCATGGACAAGAAGACACACCTATCATTTCCATTTCATTCGAAAATGTTCTTAGAACAGAAGAAATAGGGCAAAAACAACTAATACTGATGAAAGATGCTTCCCTTTCGGTTTTTTCTCATCAAGGAGAAATAATTTTTCATGGTTTTCAAGATCCGGTGGCCATCCTATTACAGTATTCAGTGAAGGATGAATTTGTTTCATTCATAAGCTCAGATTTTGGATTCAATTTATTTTTTCAGCCGCCATCTTTTACATTTTTCTACCGGCTTAAGAAAAATGTGAACAAAGGAAAATCAGGAAGCCAATTGCTTGATTGGTTGCATTAGCACTTTAGAATCACTTTATTGAGTGGTCATCCCAACAGTTTTAGGGTAGGTAGGGATGTGAAAATAAGATTTTTGGTCAATCATTTTCCAGTTTGAGTTTTCTAGCACTAAATACAATCAGTTTTCAATAATGTACTCGAACGTCCCGCATGCAGTTGGAAGAAGTGCACAGAACTTGGTAGGAGCAAGGTACACACATGTTTTGGGAATAGCCCAATGGATCAGGAACCATGTCTACGAGTTCTTTGCTACCTCGTTGGGAGGATAGCATCCCCATTTTGAGCCAATGTTATCACCTTAACAATTTTTATATCAGGATCTAGAATTTTTTGAGGTTCAATGAGATGCTATACCATAGTAGAGGCGTGATAGTTTAGGGCACTCAGCTATATCCCACGGAATATGAACGAATATAGAAAAGGTGGGAAGGGAGTATATCGGTGGACCGTCGAACTTACAGAATCTCAGATCCACGGTCGAGGCCCACATCGGACCAACAAATAGCACGAAACTTAACATCACAAAGGTAGACCGGGGAAAACCACTCTAGTTTTGATGGGGAATGCATGGAACTCTTACACACGCATCGGGGGAGATAACAGATTGCCCGAAACCACTTTTCCTATGGCCTCGATGTCACGTGGTTCAAAATGTCATATCAATAACTCACAGGAAGAATGGTGGTTGGCCAGATCACCTCACATCACCGGTCCAGGTATTTTCCCAGACAACGTACCAAAAGGACGTCATCGCATAACTAACTCGAGGCTCATCATTCCAAGTGGATTGATGAATCATAGAACACCAACATAATGTGACAATAATTCATGATCAAAGTACAAAAACCATCAAATCTCAGATATGAAATCATTTTATCCTATTCTGGGAAATTGTCATCTTATGCATAAGAAAAACAAGCTCGACTTGTGTTCCTGAAAATTTGTAAATTCAAAGGGTGGAAAAATCAAGGTCTCTGTAAAGTCTGAAAGGTATGGATAATACCCATCAAACGGTGTCTGGCATGACTGGGTTCTCAACTAATGTACCAAGCAAGTCAATAAGTAAGAATGAAAGATGGGTCTTGCAAATACTGGCGACTAAATTTCATACCGAACCTGAAACTAAGGCAGAGTCGAGAGTCAAATTAAACCTTGTTATGAGGGATATCATTATAAATGAACATGCAGACAAAGCCTACCACCCAGCCAAAAATAATAGGAGGAGAAAAATGTGGAGGACAGAGGCCAAAATGGAGATGATAGAAAGCGTTGGGGAAAATCTCAATTGGTCGAGTACCCTAGAGGAGGAAATCACCAAGATGAGGTGAATCCTCAGGTAAAATTTTGGTGTATTTCAAAAAGTTTTGGACAGATGTCGACTTAAGAAAAGGGAGTCCTGATATGACAAACCGTTTACTAACGGTCCCTTTAAATAATACAACTGTTCTTCCTTTTTGTAACTTGTATCTGTTTTTAGAATTATGAGGAAGTCGGAACATTTTAAATTCCAAACGAAATCCCTCTATATATGCTTGGCCTCAAGAGTATAGAAGAAGGAGAGAAAAGAGGAGCCTACCCTCTGTGCAAGAAAACTTTGTAAATCTCTGGGGCTAGAATGAATACATGGATGCAAAGGCAGATTTTGGACTTTTTATGAAAAGATTCTAATTGGTGGTGTTATGAGTCTCGTTTTCTCTCATAGTGTGTGATTCCTGTTATTATGTATTTCATTTTGCTTTCTTCTATCTAAATTGAAAAATTAAAAGTCCAGAATTCATTATTCAATGTTCTCAGCTTGGCGATTTAGACTATGTTTGTCTCTCCTAAACCATTTCAGAATTCATTACTATAATACTCTGATAATAGTTGTGTGTTTCTTTTCTTCTGATACCATCTAAATTTTCAAGAATAAACTCAGAAGTCACTTCCTCATTTAGCCTTTTCCTCTTAATTGTTTTCATGATTTGGCAATGCATCCTAGATTCTTGACCCCATATCCCAAAGGTCATCTTCATCTCTTCAACAATTTTATTAAAAACCTCAAAACAAACCAAATCTAGCCACCAGTTTCCAAAAGAAATATCAAGTGACAGGAGAGAGCCCTCATTGAGTTGAGCAGGATAGTGCCTCGGCTCTAAAGCTAGTTGAAACAATTACCTCTTTCATTTTTCTATTCAACCGGACAGATTTATAGAGTGCTAACACCCTTGATATTGAAGAATTTGAACAACCTACACTGTTGGATTGCCACTACCATTCCCGGTTCATTCCCGACAAATTAGTCTTCCTCCCCGAGCTCGCTCTCTCTCCATTCCAACATTTTGACTATATAAAACCTGGAATGGAACCATAAAGAGAGATTAGCATCATTATTTTCATCCCTGGAGAATTTTTATTGGCAAATTCATCTTTAATAACTTTTGGGGTTGTGCACATCGTAGGCCAGTGCATCTGCACAGTGTGGAGTCGTTGCAATCTGGCTATAGAGCCGCTTGCGATGACCCTAGATCCTCACAGGGCCCAATATAGGGCGCCTGCGATGACCTCCGCACATGGGTACCCCCAAAACATTAACCCAAAAGTCTACTTTTAACCAATGAAAAACAAATTTTAATTCATGGAAAGATGGAGGAAATGAAAATTACTTGTTCTGTAGAGACGATTCGTTGAATGATCAGTCATGCCCTCCGCAATCCGCAGTTGAAAATCGAGGTAAAAAGGGGGTTTAGAGAAAGTTTTGGGTGAAATGACAAATGAGATAGTGAAATGTGAGTTTTTATGCATTTTATTGATTTTTCACTTTTCTCATTTGTATTTTTATATTATTTATATGTTTCATCTAAACCCTTAAGTCCTAACAACTCTACAAGTGGTTGATTTTTGCAGACAAAAATTCTAGGAGTAAAATGTTGGAACAAGCATACGCTTTTTGGTTTGTTTTTATACATTCGTCACATGTACAGATCCTTTTAGGCTTTTTCAGGAAAAACTCTGAGCAAGTCTTGATTCTTTCTCATGCTTGTGAAACCATGAGAATATAATCGAGTATTCTTTTGTCATTTTTCAAACTCATAATGGTAACACAAAAAATGAAACCTATGGAGTATCCTTTAAGCTCTTTTCACGCTCCATAAAAATGAAAATATTGTCGAGTGACCTTGTTCTTTTCACGCTCGTAAAAGTATTTGAAGAAAACATCTGACGAGCGGTAGGTTATCACTTTTTCAGACTTCTCATATTAACTTATGAAAAAGGACCTTATGGAGTTCTCTTTAAGTGTTTTTCAAACTCTCTAAAATTGAAAAACCCTTGAGTTTTCTCTCTTTGGACTCATTAAACTAACATTGAAAGACCCATATGGGACCGAACCACTCCTTCTTAGGGTTCGTTAAACATACACCGAGGGACTCATCCAAAGGATGAGATTACATCAACAAGCATATGTTATCCTCCTCAAGATTGCGTAAAAATAAAGAGGTACTCACCATAAATGGTGGGGGGGAATTGGGAAGGAAATGTGTCTCTGTATTTGTGTTAGTGGAAGTAATAGTCACTCTTGAACATGACACCCCCCTTCATCATTGTATTCGGGTTGGGAAATCCATTTATCTCTTGTTTGACCATCCGCATGTCCATATGTTGGGTCCTCCTTGAGTCAATGTTGTCAATACCATTATCATTTCATTCATATGTTCAAGAGAATTCCAACCTAAACAAGCCTTCTATCGAGTCGACCATCTGCAATTATAAATTTTCTACCCTGTCAGCCTCCCCTGTGTTAGTTTTGAATCACTTCATAATTTGATCTACCTCAAATATATTACATATTTCATGTCATTGATGGGGGTTACATCAAGGCCCTCCTGTGATGAGTCTTTTCCTATTGACTTCAACTCATTATCCAAGAACAAGACATAGAAATCATTCAGTGCCTTAGAGCCTTCATGCCTCAATGGAAAATTTCTTCGCTTTCAATAATGGGTTCAAACCATTGACCCCTAATTGGGATATTCCATCGAGTGCTCGAATTAAACTCATTTATTCACATTCTTTATATTGTACTTAGGTACCTTGGGATTCATTGACATCAATGGTGATTTCCCTCGCACTTGTTAATGGTTATCATCATTGATCGGTAATCAAGTGGTTTCTACCATATTCGACTTCAACATCTGTAATTGCATGGTTAGATTCGTACTTAGGGATGATGGAAATGAAGCCCCTGGATCACATCATTCTGGTCCAGGTTGCGACGGAGTATTCATGATTTATATTGACACATAGATCCACTTTGTATGTCTCATGGCTATGTCCGAATTTGAGTCATTTTAGAGGATAGATCCACAGTGTATTCATAGTGGCTATGTCGATTCACAATGACATGGATCCAAAGTGTATATTTAGTGGCCATGAGTCACTTGAAATTTTGTAATCTAAGTTTGGGAATGCCTACCTCAAAAAATGGTATATTATTATGTTGATGCTTGACTGTTTCCAAGTTCTCGATCAGTGTTCTCCTTGTTTCTGACACACACATTCTACAAAGTATTTCAGCTGTCATGAGTTCTAGATTCATACTTTGGGGGGCATTATGTTACACATTATTTTGGTCACCCCAGTGATCCATTGATAACATGTATTCATGTTCCCAAAAAGAGTATTTCTCCCTGAGGAAAGTGATTGGATTTCTCTTCTCAAAAACCCTATTAAGGAAGGTCGTCGCAAGATTCCCTATACATAGGGTGTACAATGCTTGATCTTCCCCCCCCTGCTCTAAAGTTGGGTTGCAACGTCTCCATGGGATTCACTACACCTACGGTGCGATGATGCCAAAAAACTAAGAAAAGGTCAAGTTTCACGAATGTTCTAGAAAATGAGTTGGCCTCCAAGTGGTTTGGATATTACTCGCTTCTCTGATTTGATGGGAGCATCTCAATATCCTCACCCATATCTCTTTCACACTATATAAAGAGGGATATCTCATGGAAAAGACTAAGGTTGAATAGGCTAAGAATTCGATGAGAAATTCTACTTCAGCTAATACTTGAGAGATTCATTTCAATTCATCAATTCATTGTGGATCTTCTTCATTCAAGGCTGGAGCAAGTGTGTGTGTTGGATCAAAGGGCCATCGAAAGGGGACCTTGCGACATCAAGGATTTGGTTGTAATCTCCACTTTCATTTTAATATGATACAATGATATGTTTCGTTCTCATAAAACTTGTCTTGTTTTATTGTATGATTCCTTGATCACATACATAGGTTCTTGTTGAGTATATTGGATTTCTTTCACTTTGGTTGGCTTGTGTTTCCTTGTAGATTCAATATCTCAGGATCACCAAAGTGGAGCTAGGATGGAAATGAAAAGAGGAAATGGCATCTAAATGGTATGTTGTTTGTCTCTTGTTAACTAGTGAACTCAATAGTTAGAGCTTAGGGAAAGCATCATATTTTGTTATGTTTTGTTCTAGATCCGGGTGGATTTAGGGAGATCTGTTGATGTCCACATTTAACGATTAATCCCATAACAAAAGGAGCATTACACAACCCAAAGGGCATGAAAAAAAACTCATAGTGGCCCTCATGAGTTCTAAATGAAGTATTAGGAATGTCTTCCTCATTCATACGTATCTGGTGGTAGACAGAACGGAGATCAAGTTTAGTAAAGAACCAAGCACCACTCAATTCATCCAAGAGATATTCAATGAATGGAATGTGAAATTTATCTTTGATGGTGAGTTTGTTGAGGGAACGGAATTCAAGACACATGCACAAAGAATCGTCTTTCTTAAGGACCATGACCACATGAGAAGAATAGGGGCTTCTACTAGGATAGATAATTCCTATGGTGAGAAATTCTTGAACAATTTTCTCAATTTCATTTTTCTGGGCAAAGGGATGACAACAGGGACGAACATTGGGAGGAAGGTTTTCAGGGATAAGGGGAATGGAATGATCATGAATACAATAGGAAGGAGGAAGTCCATGGGGACTGGAAAAAACACCTTGATGTTTGGAGAGGATGGATTGGAGGTCATGCGGCACATAAGGTGTCTCACTGGCGTGAATGGAATGGAGTTGTGAAATAATGTCGGAATGACCTTTTTTGAGGATCTTTTCCATGCGATGGAAAATGATGATCTCAGGGGAACCTATTGTGATTTCTTGGAACTTATAGTATTGGTCCTCCTGGTTGAATTGCATGGTTAATTCCTTAAAATCCATGAGAATGGGGCTCATATTCCTTAGCCATTCGATACCTATCACAATGTCACAACCACCCATGACGATAGCAAAAATATAAGATTTCATGTGGTACTGACCAATTTGGAGACACACATTTTCACAATGCCCCCTACATTTCATGGACCCGCCACTGTAAATCATGATTTGAAAAATATTGATTGCGCAAATATAGCAATTAGTTTCTTGGGAAATGTGGCGATGAATACAATTATGGGTTCTTTCCCTATCAACAAGGATGATGACCTTCTGATGCTTGATGTAACTAATTATCTTGAGGGTTTGGGGAGAATAGAATCCAGTGAGAGCATTCATGGAAATGATCGGTTCAACTTTGGGAGGGTCATAGGATGGGGTCATGTCAGTGGGGTCGTGTGACTTGGAAACAAGGGGGGCCTTGACATCATCTTCAAAAAAATCTTCAGAGATGGCCATAAAAATATTGTGTTCCTTACACTTGTGCCCAGGAAAATATTTTTCATCACAATTATAACAAAGGCCTTTGAATTGGCATTCAACCATTTCTTCCGTGGTCAATTTATGTATCTTTAGTGGAGTGGGAGTGATTGGTTTAGGGCGAGGAATAAAGGAGGGTTTTCTGGTTTGAGAAGAGAAAACCCGTTGTGATTATTTAGTTCTTTTAGTAGCTTCCACCCAAATCTGTGGCCAAGCCATGAGGACATGGGAACAGATCTCATCCTTGAGGCCACTGATAAAACATTCTCGGAAAAAAGTATCAAACATGCCCTCTATGCTGAAAGTCAATCGCTCAAAGGAAGCTATAAAGTCTTCCACTTTTCCAGATTGTTTCAACTTTTTCAAACATCCTAAATGGTTGGTGTCAGTGTCAAATTGTTCATAAATCTCTGCCACAAATTGTGTCCAAGCCACATACCCGTGGCAGGAATTTTTTCTCCACTGCCACTATTTTCAATGTTCTTGATCTACATGGAGAAAACCATACCGGAGTTTGGCCAACTCTTTTGTAATTCCATAAAAAGAGAAATAATGTTCCATTTGATTTACCCAGCTAGTGGGATCCGAGCCATCAAATTTGTTCACATCCACATGCAGAAGCATAGGTCACACTGAAAGTGATGGGGCTGAAAAGTCTGGGAATTGGAGGAAGTTTCACCTTAGGAGTGCAAAGGTGGGTCAGAGGAGGTAAGGTCTGTTAGGATATTCAACTCGACACAAATTTTTTTAGTGAAGGATGCAAGTTGGGCAGAGGGGTCCTATTTGATGGTTTCCATTTTTTTGTCTATGGAGGAATGCATGTTTTTATTAATGGTGACAATATTGGCACTGAGCTACCTCACTTCCTGCTAGGTATCTATGAAAGTAGAGGACAAGTAATTGAAGAAAGCTTCCAAGTCTTGGCTATGGGTTGGGGGCCATGATGAAGAGGGAAAACAAAAAAGGACGGGTGGGACCACACAGAAAATGGGTTATGGGTGAAGGGTATCACAACGATTAGGGTGACGAGGGGAATCTAATCCAAATTTATCTTTGTTGGTGAGTTTTTTTAGGGCACGGAATTCAAGACACATGTGCCAAGATTCGTCTTTATTAAGGACCATGACCACAGGAGAAGAATAGGGGCTCGTACTAGGACGAATAATGTCTGCGGTGAGAAATTCTTAAACAATTTTCTCGATTTCATTTTTCTGGGCAAAGGGATGACAACAGGGACGAACATTGGGAGGAAGGTTATCAGGGACAGGGGGATTTGAATCATCATGAACACTACAGGAAGGAGGAATTCCATGGGGAGTGGAAAAAACACCTTGATGTTTGGAGAGGATGGATTGGAGGTCCTACTACATAGAGGGTGTCTCAGTAGTGTGAATGGAATGGAGTTGTGCAATAATGTCGGAATGACCTTTTTTTAGGATCGTTTCCATGCGATGGGAATTGATGATCTCAAGGGAACCTATTTTGATGCCTTAGAACTTATATTGTTGGCCCTCCTGGTTGAATTGCATGGTTAATTCCCTAAAATCCATGAGAATGGGACCTAGATTCCTTAGCCATTCGACACCCATCACAATGTCACAACCACCCATGACGATAGAAAACATATAATATTTCATGTGGTACTGACCAATTTGGAGACACACATTTTCGCAACACCCGCTACATTTCATGGAACCTCCATTGGAAATCATGATTTGAAAATTATTGATTGCACAGATATAACAATTAGTTTCTTGGGAAATGTGGTGATTAATAAAATTATGGGTTCTTCCACTTTCAACAAGGATGGTGACCTTTCTATGCTTGATGTAACTAATTAGATTGAAACATAGTTACCAACTTAATGAGAAATGTGATCTCAAAACGAGAAGTCTAGCCCTTAAAACCCATATTTTTGCATAAAAAGCATGAAAATCAACCCCCAAATCAAAAAGTGGTGCTACTAGTAGCACCATTTTTTGTAACTAGGTCAAAATGACAACTTTTTTCAAGCATGGTCTTAAAGGATCAAATGGTTGCTCAAACAAACTTTAAAATCAACCCCCAAATCAAAAAGTGGTGGTACTGGTAGCACTATTTTTTGTAACCGGGTTAAAATTACAACTTTTTTTAAGCATGGGCTTAAAGGATAAAATGGTTGCTCAAAAGGACTCTAAAATCAACCCCCAAACCAAAACATTATGCTATCGATAGCACCAATTTTTCTAACCGGGTCAAAATTACAACTTTTTTCAAGCATGGCCTTAAAACATAAAATAGTTGCTTAGAAAAGCTTTAAAATCAACACCTAAATAAAAACGTGACGCTACCTAAAGAAAATTGTTTTTTCTAAACGTTAAAATTGCAGCTAATTACGACCTAATTCAAACTGTGGCCTTGACAGCAAATCCCTACACAAATAAAAAACCAAAAAATGGATCCTAAATGGTCACTTGAAAATTTATTTACTAACTTTTTTTTTCTTAAATTTACATTAAAAAATAAATAAAGAGAAAAGAGAAAATCTTCACAAATATATATTTTTTAATGAAGACAAAAACACATTTAAAAAAAATATATTCAAAATCCAAATTTAAAAAAAAAAACAACAAAACTTAAGAAAATGGTGAAAACCAAAGAAAACTAAAAAGAAATGAAAAAAAATTTTAAATTTCTCCGAAAAACAATAATTTAAAAAAATAGACTTTCTTTGTTAAAAAGAAGAACAAAAAAATCCCTTCAAACTTTAAAAAAAAAAAGGACAAAAAAAACTCAAAGAGAAACAAAATTCAATAAAATATTAAAAAAAAACATCTTAAATAAAATAAATATTTCACAAAAATAAATTAAAATACCTTAAAAAAATATTTTTTTTCATAAATATCTAAAAAAATTCAAATTTATATAAAACATATATATATATATATATATATATATATATATATATATATATATATATATATATATATATATGTGGTTGTGTGTGTGTGTGTGTGTGTGTGCATCCATGGAACCTGGTCAAGCCCGCATCACGCCAGCTCCTTCGCGAGTTTGGTCTAGGTCCCATGAGTGCCCATGGGACTTGGCCCAAGCTTATGGGGAGCTGGCGCGATGCTCAATATCATGCCAACCCCCCGCATACCTGAACTTGGTTTTATAGACACACATTTTAAAACATATATAGATATATTTTATATAAAACATATAAAATATATAAACATATATTTTATATGTTTTATATATACATAAAACATATATGTGTTATATAAATTTTATTTTTTTATATATATTAATGAATGTAGTTTGGTTCCCCGAATGGGGTGACACCCGACGCGATAGTGCCACGCGGGAATGAGCCAGGACGTGGACTTAATGCATTCACTGGCTCATATCACCATGGACATTAACCCCGCATGAGTCTGCGCAGACGCATTGATATGATGAGGCCCCTCGCGCAAGGGAAGGGTACCCCTCACCAGAGCATTAACAAGCAGACTTTAATGGAGATGTTTAATATTTCGGTTATGGAAATTATTTTGGCATCAGTGCTCATTTTCCAAATTGCAAGTCCCGGAAACAATTTTCTTCGGGAGGCCCCCGTCTCGTAGGCAAACCAGAGCTGTGGTGGCCTCTCTCCCGCCTCACTGGCACAGTGGCCACACTCGGCACCCTCGCCTTTCCTCAGAAGCAATTCGAAAGGAAACCGCATCATTAAGAATTTTCACTGCGCTCTCACCATGCCCCGAGCTAGAGGGAAACCGCGTCGGGGAGCGGCCTGGTATGCAGCGGCGTCGAGACGTAAACGAAAAGAGAAATTCGAGAAAGCCATGGCGATAGTGGCTAGAAGGCGGAAGAGCAGACTACGCACGCCTCCCATGGAATACGTGGAGGAGGTCATCCCGGAAGAAGGTTTGCCCAGTCCACCTGAGAATTTATTCATGGTACCGGAGAATTGGAACCCGAGTATGAGCTTCGACTCCTATAGCACTCGACAGCCAGCAAGCAATGTGTTCGACCCTGCCACAGCCAGCATAGAGGCGCCTTACCCCCCTTGTTTCATAGAAGAGGAGGCTCCTCCCGAGCATACCAAGGATGTAGAGGACCCAGATCGAGCTCGCCAAGGGCACAAGACACCGTAAGCAGAGGCAACCGCCAGCGAGAAATTCATGGGTAGCCACCGCCCAGAGCAGCCACCTTCAGCCGAGTGGGGATGCCTCAATCTTGTTTTCGAGATACGGGACAAGTTGGACGATCAAATATTCCTCCTAGGGCGAATGGACCAGCGGCTCGACATGTTCTTTGCGGCCCATTCTAGAGCATCATCAAAGAAACAATGCTCGACCTACGTAAGACCCTACTCATTCCCAGCGAGATGGAGGCACTCCGAGATCTAGGACAAGCAGCTCGGTACAGAGGTTACTCAATGCTTAAAACCCAGCTCTGGTTTTGGTGTTGTTATTTTCTTTTATGTCTTAGGATAGCTAGTTACCAGGTCATCTTAGTGCTAGCTAGAAGAAACAGTCTTAATCTTGCAACTGTAAGTTCTGGTTTCCTCCGGGCAGGACGTCGCACCGTCAACTCTGTTAATTCTGACAACTATGCACACTGTGTGACAAATGGACATGGATGCCCAGCTGTCCTGGTTTCCTACTCATGCAGGACAGCTGGCATCATCTACAGTTTTGTATTTTGGCTATTTTGGCTATGGTAATATAATAGGCACCACCCCCTTTTTTACTTAAAAAAATAAAATGAATGTAGTTTGGTTTAAATTTTATTTTTTAAGTTATGTTATATAAATTTTAATTTTTTTTTGTTGTTGTAGTTTTAATATGGAAAAACTAACCAACAATTTGACCCTCAGTAATATGGAAAACAAATTAGATATCAAACCCATCAAAGAGGAAATGAATAAGCTAATCGAATTGGACCATGAGCATAACAAAAGAGCCTTGAACCTCATAATTTTTTGTATAAAAGAACAACAAAAGGAGGATACACTAGCAATAGTAAAAGAAGAATTAAAAAATAAATCACAAATTGATACAACTTACCTCATAGAAGAAAAGAGGCTAGGAAAAATAATTGATCACAAAGATGGGTTGATCCGTGTCAAAGTAAGTTGTACTGACCATAAATATAGCATACTTAGTAAATCTCCGAGCTTAAAATGGTCGGGAATATTTATAAATGAAGACCTCATTCCCGAACACCAAGCTGAACTAAGGAAGGAAGTTCAAAAGGTAAAAGAAGCCAGGAATGAAGGAAAATGGGCAATAATTAGAAATCGAAAAGCTATTGTTAGGGATAGAGACCAGAAGGGTAATAATAAATAGGAATTCGGGACACTTGGGATCCTTTTTTGGAATTGTCATGGCTTTCCATGGCGCAAGGGTCCTATGATAAGTTGGATCCCGAGTGATATTGATATTATCTGTCTAGCTGAAACTTGGGAGCATGAGGAATCTAAGGTCCCTAACATGGAAGGATTTGTCTTGTGGTCGGCAT
>JZKD02S1140836.1:7250-18626 GCA_000966675.3 Picea glauca | reverse complement strand
CATATAATGTAATCAAATATTAATAATTAATATTATATTGTCTCTCTTAATATAACTTAATAATATATCAATAATTAATTTCTTTATTATTTTTTAGTAGATATAATATATGTAATCAAATAATTAATAAAACCCTAATCCTAATAAACCCTAAAATATTAACATAACCTTAATCCAAATTTTGTTATAACACATGGGTGGGTTGGATAGCTATTAATTTGTTGTTGATTTACATTTTAACTTTAAGAAAAATAAAGTTTAAGCCGGTTTTAAAAAGCATAATTCATGTTTAAAATAACTTCATACATAATTAGGGTTTGAATGAAAAACTATGCATTTTGCTTGATCAAATATCCTCCTTCTATTAGAACTTGAATACAAGGAATAGGGAAACATAATAAATCACCTCTAAAAGGGTTTGAAGAATAGGTAAACATAATAAAGCACTTGTAAAAGGGTTTAAAATAAAAGCTTTGTCAGTAAAATCATAGCACTTCGGTGAGAAATCCATACGAAGAACTTCAAAAGAGAGATGAATAACCATTTCCTCCAAAATTTTAATGGATGTAACCGTCCAAGACCAAGATTGCATATAGCAACTCGTTCCAATATCAGGTAAACCGGGCAAGCACCAGTGACAAAAATCTCCATACTGGTCAGGATGGTTGTGTTGCTCATGTGTTAGATTCTTCATCTCTCTGAGATTATACACAGATGAATGTGCATCCTTCCTAAAATCTGACAACCTCGTTATGTCCATGAGAGAGACAGGAAATTTTTTGTGGCCGACCACATTGTCTACCGTTTTCATTCTTTCAAGATAAGGTTTCATGAAGGACTCCTCCAAGATGGGCTCAGTCTCAAAATTACACTGATACAAATCATAGTTCATACCAAATCACATGGTATGGATCGATGGATACTTCTCTCTGTTAAAGAGGAAAAGAAAAGGATAAATATTCTGAGACAATAAACAACTTAGTGTTAAATCTCAATTCATTCCAAATTTGATGAAAATACTAAACCCTAATGCTTC
This sequence comes from Picea glauca, assembly GCA_000966675.3. Taxonomy (NCBI): domain Eukaryota; kingdom Viridiplantae; phylum Streptophyta; class Pinopsida; order Pinales; family Pinaceae; genus Picea; species Picea glauca. Next base: position 17,590 of record JZKD02S1140836.1, on the reverse strand, counting down.
ATGAGGTTAAGTTAATTCTAATACATTGTTTAAAAACTCATCGAACAACAAATCGCCTAAGTATTTCCCTGGTCTGGTTCTGAAACTCAATTCTCCCTTGCTCAGCTAAAAAGGGTGCTCATTTAAACTCCACTAATAAATTGTACACCTGCAACACCATATTGCATTGAATTAAAATTGTTGTAACTTAATTTTATTCTGCCCACAGAAAATTCGTGTAGATAGAAATGCTTGCCTTCTCTATGTATGCAACACAACTCTTTTTGCCTCCCCGATACTTTCTATCTTCAGACACTGTGGAATTCATTACGTTCGCCACTTTTATTCATTCGAATGAAGTGTGGAATTCATTACGGTCTCCACCACTTCCTTGAAACGACAGAATTCATTAAGTTGGCCACGATTTCCATAGAGAATATGAAAAGGCTTGCTAATATGGTGGCTTCTATCCATGGGTGTATGGAAGATATGGAAAACGTGGCAGAAATGTAAATCTAATACTGTAAAAAAGAAAAAATTAATAGTGAAGTAAATTTTTAATTTCAAGTAAGTTTGTTAATCACTTGAACGTTGAAATTAGATGGTTGCACAGTAATTTCTTAATCATATTAAGTGAATTTTAAAAAGTAAACAAGTTAACGGATGCATTAAAAAATGCTAGAAAGTTATGAACATGAGATCTCATTCATTGATTTGGAAGGACGACAAAGAATATGCCAACAGATTCAATTAATAACCATACGATTGGAATTTATGGTTAAAAGATCATGAAATGTGCCCATCTCCAATATGTGTACGTCTTTCAGCATAAAAATAATATTTTCCACTATATTTAAAAATTATGGAACCATAACTTAATTAAGGACACATAATTATATGAAAAATCTTAATTTAAAAATAAATAAATGGTGTACAACATTTTTAACATTGGATGGAGCATGGAAATATGATTAAAACACCATTGAATAAAAAAAAAATAGAATTGTTTGCAAATAGATGAAAAAACACCAATGAGCAAAAAAAAAAAAGCAATTTGAAAATAAATGAATAAACAAGCATTTAAAAAAAATTGGAAACCTTATGTATCAGAAAAATTAAAATATCAAAAAACCACCTAAAAAGGGAAGGGCGTGCTACTAGTAACGCCATTTTTAAAAACGGGGTAAAAAACTTACCCCCCAAAAACGAGAACTCTTTAGAGTTCGCGCTAGGTTGGTAACTATGAGGGTTTGGGGAGTAGAAAATCTAGTGAGAGCATTCAGAGAAATGATCGGTTCAACTTCGGGAGGGTTGGAGGGTGGGGTCGTGTCAGTGGGTACATGTGACTCGACCACTGGGGGGGCTCGACATCGTCTTCAGAAAAATCTTCCAAGATGGCCATAAAAATATTTTGTTCCTTACACTTGTGCCCAGAAAAATATTTTTCATCACAATTATAACAGAGGCCTTTGAATTCACGTTCAACCATTTCTTCCCTGGTCAATTTATGGATCTTTAGTGGAGTGGAATGAGGAGTGGGAGTGACTGGTTTAGGGCAAGGAATAAACGAGGGTTTTTTGGTTTGAGAAGAGACAACTTTTTGTGCTTCCTTAGCTATTTTAGTAGCTTCCACCCAACTCTGAGGATGAGCCATGAGGACATGTGAACAAATCTCATCCTCGAGGCCACTGATAAAACATTCTCGGAAAAAAAGCATCAGACATGCCCTATGTGTGAAAAGCCAATCGCTCAAAGGCAGTTATAAAGTCTTCCACTTTGTCAGATTGTTTCATCTTTTTCAAATGGCCCAAATGGTTGGTGTTAGTATCAAAGCATTCATAAATCTCTGCCAAAAATTGTGTCCAAACCACATACCCTTGGTGGGCATTTTTTCTCCACTACCACTATTGCCAATGTTCTTAATCTAGATGGATAACATCATACCAGAGTTTGTCCAACTCATTTGTAATGCCATATAAAGAGGAATAATGTTCCATTTGAGTTACCCAGCCAGTGGGATCCGAGCCATCAATTTTTTTCACATCCACACGCAGAAGGCGTAGGTCACGGTGAAAGTGATGGGGTTGAAAAGTCTAGGAATTGGAGGAAGTTTCACCTTGGGAGTGCAAAGGTGGGTCAGAAGAGGTAAGGTCTGTTGGGATATTCATCTTGGCGCAAATCATGTTAGTGAAGGATGCAAGTTGGGTAGTGGGGTCATATTTGATGGTTTCCATTTTTTTGTCTGTGGAGGAATGCATTTTTTTATTGATGGTGGAAATATTGGCACTAAGTTGCCTCACTTCCTGCTAGGTCTCTGTGAGACAAGGAATTGAAGTGGGATTTCAAGTCTTAGCTACGGGTGAGGGCCATGATGAAGAGGGAAAACAGAAAGGGACAGGTGGGACCACACAGAAAATGGGTTATGGGTGAAGGGTATCACGATGATTAGGGTGACGAGGGGAATCCAATGGGGTAAGACCCGAATAAGGGTGTCGGAAGGGGGTCGGGTCCAAGGGAAAAAAATACTAAAAAATGATAGGTATGACTATGATCAGGGAGAAGAGAGGAATCCAATTGGATAGGGATCATATAATGGTGCAAAGAGGATATAGAATTTTTTTTTACTACTACAGAGTTATACTCTGATCTGAAGAATATTGCGGTGTTGAAATGCCCAAATTCTTAACAGGAAGAAATGTGTAGTAATTTCGCAACCAGAATGTAGGAGGCACAATTGCGCAGCAATATATATTGTTTTTTCAGTTTTTATGTCTGTCCCAAGGGTTACGGAATGCAGGGTGTCTACAGACAAGGGTTTTCCCTATGTTATAGCTCTCTGATATACGTTTGGGGTCCAATAGTAGTACTCTACCCAATATCTCAGGGAACCAACTAAGGAGGATAGATCGTGCCCTTAGTTGTACTACTTGACTACCCAGGTACTAGAGAGTATCTTCCCGAGTATTGTTCTCGGTGACACTATAGCAGTGAGGCGACTGATCAGTTTATCAATGGAACTATAGCACTACCACTCAAAGGGGTACAAACATGGGTTACAAGGGTGGCCAACAGATGTGTGCTTAAGTACCACTTGTATTTGCTGCATGTATTACTCACGGACCATGGGTTTATGCACGTAACAATAGATCGTTGTAGCTTTAAGATGTTGGAATACGTCTCTACCTTGGAAAAAAAATAACCCACAATTTTTTACCGAGGAAAGTGCTCTGATACCACTTGTAATATTACAGATATAATATAGTATGCAAAACATAAATATTCAACAAGCATGGAAGAACTATAGTAATGCAATCAGATCAATATCATAATAATACCATAATAACACTAGAAAGAGCACCTTTATTACTAATAGCCATGTTCACTTTTCTCTTCGAGGGGGAAACCTCCAACAGAGAAGAGCTCTATTACAATAATCTCCAAGAAAAAACTTCTCATACCCTCTACTCCTATTTATACTAAATCTATCTATCCAAAAGAACAATCTAGAGGAATATCATTCTAGAAGTGGAAGCTTCTATTAGGTCTTCTTACATTTGACTTATTCTTCCGTATTGCTAGGCGTTATTAATATTGAAATTTATTACATGAAAATATATTATTCTACCTACCTGAGGGGTTAGGGAGGTTAGGTCCCTAACAATATATGATATTCAAATTGCACCATCTTATACATGTGATCTATCTTTGTAGTGTTGATCAATGAATTGATCCAATGACCTCCTTTAGGGAATCATTGGAAATATATCTTCAACTACCCCATACATAGGTATTCATGTGATAAAATACACATCTAAGAGGGAAATCTCTATATATTTTTTACCGACATCATGAATGCATCCTCATCTACATATGAAGACTCCATGATGTGAGATAGTAGTCTCCAATAACTTGACCAACCTGTGTTTGGATAGTTATCTTTGCACTACCTAATCTCTCCCTGTTGCAATGCAAATAATGTCAAAATCTCTTTCTCACCATCATACCCTCATAATGGCTACCTACACATAAAACTATTATTTTGGTCAATTAAAATTTTATTTTGATCCCTACACCAAAAAATGGACCTTTTTCCATAATGGGCATGTGCAACTATTACACACACACTTTCATGTTTGGTGTGCAATTATTTTGTGATAGTTGCATGTACAATGTAATTTCTCTTTGAATATCTACATGACAAACATGCAACTAAAAAAAGGAACAACTATGCATGGGGTGTATATGTCAATAATTTCCTATTTATTAAGTGTAGGAATCCACTCGAAAAATGCACACCTCGGTGGAACCCTTATAAGGTTCATCCTGGGCCCATAAAATCATAAACTACACAAATAAAGTGAAAATGAAGAGGAAGGTGAGTTCTCTAATCTGCAGGTCCTAATATTTGAATTGGATGGTTGGTTTTCCTACACTATAGAAGATCTAGGGTTTCGTGGTCATCTAGAACTCAAAATCATTCAAATGATTTCTAAAGTTTGTGTTTTGCATAGTTATAAGTTAGCCTTCGATTTTATTTTTCCTCATATGGACCCATAATACCTCCATTCACGGTTCCATATGCACCATTGGTTTCCTCTTTTCAATCACTTCCACATGGTGCCATTTGTTTATCATGGATATGTACTTTACCATAGAGCCCTTTCTCCCTTGAAGTTCATTTACTTGAATCCCAAGTCCATTATCTCATTATTCATGCTATTTGCATTATTAGTTATTCTTTCACATGCATTTTTATGCTATGATATCTATTTCATGTGTGCAAGTGTTTTTTTTTTAAAGCCATTTTTTCAATAGGATTATTGTTGATCCTTCAAGTATATTTCTTCAAAATGGAATATAGTTAGTATATATTCCCCTTTTTATATTCCATTTTTTTTTGTTTTCCACCCTTCAAATGTGCCTTTACAACCCCTTATTCGCAAGTGGCCTATTCCATCCACTTTTTCATTCACCTTTGCCTAACAATAATATTTTACCTACATGGGTCATTGTTTATTACTACCCCCATTGCATGATTAGCACCTATGCCATTGTTTTTCCATTTCGATTGGGATTTTGTATCTAGTCTACATCCCATAGGTAGCCTCATGCCCTTTTTTGTTATTTTGTTGACTTGGTTCCTAGACTTTGTAATGATTTTATTTCATTGACATATTATGTTACACTTCATCGCATGTCATATCCCAATTCATTTATTTTTTGGGGAAATAAAAAAACTACACACTTACATTATATAGTCTATTTATTTAGTTAGCCTTCCTTATTGTTCTTGTCATCATCCAACGTTGAATCACCATTGGAGTTTATTTATTTCAATTCCTCATTTAGTCGCGATACAACCCATCTACTTGTTGTGTCACTCTCACAATGGTTTGTAATTTCTTGGCATTAATATTGTTTATCTTTAAAGTTGTCACCTTAATCCTTTTTGCTTATATCTTGACTCTATCCCCTAGTGATGTCTTGACTCTATTTCTTAGTTTTTACCATTGCTATAGGTTAACCTTGCCATTATGCTATGAAAACGTTCTTAGTTTTTACCATTGCTATAGGTTAGCGTTGCCATTATGCTATGAAAACGTTCTTAGTTTTTACCATTGCTATAGGTTGGCGTTGCCATTATGCTATGAAAACGTTCTTAGTTTTTACCATTGCTATAGGTTAACCTTGCCATTATGCTATGAAAACGTTCTTAGTTTTTACCATTGCTACAGGTAGCGTTGCCATTATGCTATGAAAACGTTCTTAGTTTTTACCATTGCTATAGGTTAACCTTGCCATTATGCTATGAAAACGTTCTTAGTTTTTACCATTGCTATAGGTTAGCCTTGCCATTATGCTATGAAAAAGGGAAGTCATAAGTCCATATCTCATTACCTTCCTGGTACATTATTGTCTACGATTTAATGTAAACCTCAGCATTAAAACGAAATCACCACCATCGCAGGAATCGAGAGATGTTGTGAGAGGGAAATGAGAGGGAGTTGATTGAAATCGTACACATTAACTTTGATTTATGTAAATCTGTGCATAGATACATGCTCTCAATACTATAATTTTATCAGTGAACAAACATAATAAAGAATATAGGTGACATTGCTACAAAGAAGAATTCGTGCACGAAACCTAACAGTAATAGATATAACTTATTTTTTCAAACTTAAAATGGTTGACAATGAAGAAGCCGTGCACGAAATCTAACAATAATAGATACGTTGACGTATAACTTATGTTTTTTAAACTTAAAATGTTGAATAATAGATGCTTTGACATACAACATATTTCATTAAAAATTAAAGTTTTTTCCATAGGTTGCAAAATCTATCATAATTTATAATTTATTAGTTAATAGATAGCCATGACAACTCTGAGTAGTTGTTAACAGAGAATGTGGGATTATTTATCAATTTTATTATGGAAAATTGGGCTACTTAAATGATTTATTGATGGGTTTAAAGGGATAGGCTTTTAATGAGAAGTGCACTATGTGGTATTTGGATTATTAAAGGATTTTGAGAAAAACAAACTCTTAACCAATAAAAAACAATATTTTAAACTTTATTGCAAGAACACAACACTATTTCAATATTTAAAAAAAACTAGTTCTTTATAATCATCTCTTAAACTATATTTTTTAATAACATTTAACTTTCATCCCATATATAAAACTAAAAAAACAATCACATATATAAAACTTAAAAAACAAAAACAATATTCCTTCGTTAGCCTCTTTCTCTCATCAACAATAACAATAACAGATAAATTTAAATTCCGTATTTCTTTTAAAAGAATTTAAAAACACGTTCTATGATAATAATACTGATTTTATTAAAGAATTTAGAAACACGTTCTATGATCATAATAATGTAACACATCGTTGGACAAAACTTATCTCATTAAAAATTTGAAATTATTTTCTCTACACGCACTCTAAACAATAATAGATAGGTTGACGCAGCTTGTTTCATTAAAATAAATCGAAAAACTCATTTTATTTTATCATGCAGATCCAATCACACCTAGAGGCACCAAATTTGGTGAAAATGATGGCGAGCTTGAATATTCACTACGGCCGGCCCTAAACAGTATAAAATAGCAGACTTCTTATAATATAGCTTATTTAATGAGAAATATAAACAGTATAAAATAGCTTAGTTCTTATAATATATAATATAGTTTATTTAATGAGAAATATTGTCAAACAGATAACAAGTATCCATCATAAAAGAGTAGACTAGCACAGTGGTTAACTTGCGGCTGAGAACGCCGAAAGGTATCAGTTGAGAACGCTGAAAGATATCCATGCTTGAAAATGAAACTTTCCATGATCATGCAAATCATTGGGTCGGCCAGTCATCGAATATGAAACTAGTGGACAGGTGAGACGTACTGATAACTGAGGAGGAAGTTGAAGTAGTGTAAGTTAATAATCCAAATGTGGCAATTATATGGTGCTACAGTAATTTCTTAATGTGATTAGGTAAATGTTAAAAAATAAACAGGTTAACAAAAATACAAGGAAGTTATGAAGAGTAAATCATATTCATTGATTTGGGAGGACAACTAAGAATATGCCAACATCTTCAATTGTTAGCCATCAGATTAGAATTTTAGATTAAAAGGTCATTAATCATGCCCATTGCCAATAGGTATGCGCTTTTGAGCATAATTACCCATCACAAAAGATTAGAGCAGATAACCATAGAATCTTATTATGGATTAATAAGTATTCATCACAAAAAATTAGAGAAGATAACCACGGAATCTTATTATGGATGGGAGTTCCCAAAAACAGTACAATGGTAACTTCTATCACTGTTATAGAAAACCTCAGATACCTGATCTAGTGAATGATCTTCTCCTCTCTCATCTCTCTGGAATAAAATTAAACATTACAATGGAATTAAAATAAATTCCGATGAATGATGAATTCTCCTATTGTCTAGCCTAATCATAATGCCAAGTGGAAGGGTTGCTGTTTTATTTATCTTTCATTTGGACTTTCTGGATCTTCCCTCATTTTGACCAAATCAAATCTTCACTTTATTTTCCTCCAATTCCATTTAAATATAATTGTTTATTTTATTTAATATCACTTTTAAGGTTTTCAATCTTTTTACCTTGACATCAAATAAACCACCTTGAATCATTTTTCTTTATTGACTATAACCTACAAGAATGGTATCTAATGAATTACCTTCAGCCATGGTCACTGAAAAGGATATTACAATAGGAAGGTAATTTGAATCAGTCCATGGACATTTCACCGCTTGAATCTGTTTTCCTTGTTGACTATAGCCTACAAGAGTGGTATAAGCTAATGAGTCACCTTCAGCCACAGTCACTGAAGGGGACATTACAATGGGAGCCTAATTTGAATCAGCCCATGTACATTTCATCATGTCCATGTGGATGTTCATAATGGAATGTGTGTTAATGATAGAATTGTTCAGTTGCGACAACACATCTTGCAGTTAGTTACTTTGGGTGGAGGTTTCTTACATGTTTGGCTTTCCATATATTACTGAAACGCTTGAAAATCTCCTATTGAAATGAAGGAGAAGGAGTCCTTATATGTTTGGTTTTCCATATATGCCTGAAAATCTCCCGCTGAAATGAAGAAGTGCTTGAAGAGCTTATTGAGAATTGTAAACCATTTCTCCATTAGCTTAGCTGAACAATAAAGAATACCATTGCCACCAAATTCGTCTATGTTGTGGTGTGTATGATTTTTATATCTCTTTTTCTCTGGTTGATTAACTTCTGTGTTGCAGGCAACCGGATCCCAACCATAATGAACATTAACCTTTTTTCTCATTCTGTTTCTTCTTCTTTCATTTTCTGTGCCACCATGTTCGCTGTATCAATGCCTGTTCATGACAAACCATGAAATTTAAAACAAATATATCACAGCAACTTTGATACAGTCTATAATGCAGGATACTTACATAAACAAACATATCAGCTTAAGATTTAAGTTATGGGCATTAAGATTAGGATAAGATTAGGATTTACCTGAAAGGTAGCCACCATGTACATATCCATTGAATTTCTCGCTCGTATGCTCTCCTGTGAAGTAAATGGGACCAACAGGTGCCTACAATCAAATAACATTTTATGCCTAACATATTGTTAAGGATTTTTCAGACCAATTAAATCCTCGTCCTCAGTATTAGGACGTGTGACAGGGAGATGCAGCTACGATTTTGTCATCGTCCTTTATCTTACCTTCATGTCGTAGAAGTGCTCAGGGTTGACGAAAATTGGATAATTACTGTAACTTCCTCGTTGAAACCGGTTATTCCACCACCTTGGAACCAGAATCTGCTCTGCTTCAGGAATGCCATCTCCGAACATCCTTCTCAGAACCGCCATTGCTTCTGCTTTGGTCTTCTCATCTGTCTGTTCCTCTATACGCTTCGATTCTTCGTCCGTGACAGTTACAACCAAGATGTTCGATCCTGGATACGCGTTTTCCATGTGCTGCAACAAATCTAGTAGTTAGTACTTGTAAGAATGTTATAATGTGAGCTCATTTTCTATGTTTGAGATCTAATTGGTCATAATACTCACTTGCCAAAACGTGTAATAACCTCGCCTTTGGTGAGCATAAAGAAAGAATTCTGTACCAGCCCCCGTCTGCCAGAACGTGCTCGGAAATTTCAGGAATACCTTGGTGTAAATTCTTATCCCGCAGTTAAAGAATGCGTTCGTTTTCCGACTCTGCACATCATTAGTAATATCAGCCTTTGTCAACGACAATGTGAATTCCACCAAAAACAATTCTTTTCAACACTGATGAATATAATATTGATGATGTGAGTGGCAGGTGCGACAGTGGGAATTTTTCTTTTTTAACTGAGTTTGGGCTAGGCATTGCCACAAATGTAACAGTGATTTTGCTTTTGTAGCTAAGTTGGTGAATTTGTTTTGTGTGATGAAAGGGTACCAGAGTATAAGCTCTTCCTTTCATGACCATGGTGATATGTGAATCTAAGGTTCTTCAAACCACCCAAGAAGGTCCCCCATGCAGTAACGAGAGCGGGCTTTCCCCGGCCTCTCGTCAGTCCTCATGCATGCTGATGACGGAGAGACATAATGGAATGTATCTGTTTTTACCTCATCATTTCCCTGCTCGAATGGCCGACGATATCTTACTGAATTATCCTTGCTTGCGTCCATGACTGGTCTTGTTCAACATGGAAAATTGTGAGACAGCCTGGATTAAATGGTCGTTCGCAGAGATCGTTCGACATTCATGTATGATTTTGGAACGCACACTAATTGCTCTGACAGCACCAACTGGAGTTCTCAAGTTCCTTAAACACTCTATCTGAGTT
>JZKD02S1140814.1:0-12868 GCA_000966675.3 Picea glauca | reverse complement strand
AATAATTAAATAATAATTAATTAATAAATAATAATTATTAATAATGAAAGGACATGTCTATTGGTAAAGGGCGCCTCTGCGTGGGTATATAAGCCAGCCCCCATTGTTCATTTTAATCATCATATTATTCACTCATATACATTTTATTACTCAATATATTATTTGTCGGTATGGATTATAACCTATTGTCCAATTTACATTGGAAGTTTATATAAGTGAACCACTTGGTTCACCACAATTAACTTGTGTGTTTCATTTGAGTGATTGTTGCAGTTTGTTCATTTTTGGAATAAAGGAAATGATGCTTACAATGTATGAATTCCTCTAAAAGTTGGTGGTATGTGATTCATTCATTTCATTTCATGCTCGGATTTATTTTTATCTCGGCGAAGTGATAAGGGAGTTGTGTCTTACCCTCCCTTGCATTTAATATCCATTTTGTGAGAATGTTTTAGGTCTACATGCTTCTGGAGATTCTAGAGTTCTCATGCACTCTCGAGATGAGCACATGTCCCCAAATTGGAGCTAATTGTTCCACCCCAAATCCTCTGCAATGTACCCTACATTTTTTCATGAGATGTGACCACTATGATGAGTCCAAAGTGTAATGATTTCTTTGTATGTGGCCACAATGGGATGACTTGATGTACATGGGTTGGGTAGAGGCTTCCCAAATCCCCTCCGGTGGACAGTCATGGCATGCCCTTGTAGTCTCCATTCTCACGGTGCTTGGTTTTATTGCTCTGGTCAACTATCCCTTGGAGGTGGTAACTCCCTCTAAGTCGACCTTTTATGTCTTGGGTAGGTATGCGGGCATTATGAGGTAGATCTACTGGGATACATGATTTACGGGGCCCTAACCATTCACTTATTCTTTTGCTATGTAAAAGGTGATTGTGCTTTTTAAGGGTTGTCACACACATGGTTTAGAACACCTACTTTGCCCCACATGGACCCTCTCTTTCTTATGTATGTAGCACACTTTGGTCATGGGCCCTTGCATATGATTAAGCACATGATTATCCAGTTTCACATTTCTCAAAGCAGTCTCGTGGATTTCGAGGCATATCATGGATTTCAAGGCATTGGTCACACTCTTCGAGGCACAAATGGAACACCCTCTACACTTGCCATGTGTCAGATGCTAGAACGTCCCCCTCTAGCACTTTTTGAAGTGTTTTTGCCCACCAAAGGGGGTGGACTTCACTTGGGGCACAGTATGATAGTTGTGGGATTTTATTTGAGCCACTTGGATGATGTGGAGGTCACTTAATAGACTTTACACATTGAGGAGATGATATGGCACTCACCCTTAATGATGTGGATGGACTTTAGACCACTTCTTTCATGACTCTTGATGAGGGTTGACCCATTCTTTTTTACGTCATTCTTGTTGATGAGGGTTTTATGACCCATTTTTTGACTTGGAGGGTCACTCCCATTCTTCATGGAGCTGTCGTACCTTAGATATCAACATCGTCATGCTTTAGACACATATTTCAAGGATTTATGGACATGGTCATGCTTTGGAGACATATTTCAAGGATTTATGGACATTATTTGAGCATTTTTTGAGCACATTTTGTGGAGGTCGTCCCCTTTTGAGATCATTCTCCACATTTTCATGAAGACGTTCCAGTTGGAGGAGAGGAATGTTGGAGATTTACTTGCTTGGGAGGCTACCCCACCTTGTTTTGAGCCCTCCACATCATTCTTTTGATGGAACGTTGTCCTTGGAGAGAAAATCTGCCCAATTTTTTGTAGAATGTTCCTCTTGCATGAGGATTTTATGCATGTCTGGCATCATTTAAATGTAATTTCACATAGTCTCCAAGTTAAGTGGAGGACAAATCACTTTTATTTTATTTCATTAACCTAGATTTAGGGTATAAATAATGGGAAGGAGTTGTCAGCCTCATCTACAAATATAGGCACTCCTCTCATTCCAAATTGCTATGAATTTTGGAGATCATTATTAAAGCCATAAATAGAAGATCTTTTACCTGGTGTTTCTTGGTGTCAATTCTTGGAGCTCTTTCTTTCTCAGTTATTCTTCTCGGTATCTTTCTAAGGCTATTGTGAATGCCAAAGATTCTACAAAACCTAGCAAGATTGATCCACTGAGGAGTTATCAACTACTTGGAGGGAGGACATATAGGGTTTGTATCTCTTCCATCTTCCCTAAATTGATTTTATTAGTGCTTATCTCTTGCCTTGATTAGTTCTATACTCCTGGCAATGGTTTTAAGTATCATTTTCAAGTCTTTTGTTGATCTTGTCTCCAAGGGAATAGTCTTTTCAAGGCTATTCCCTTGGAGACAAGGCATTGAGCTTAATTCCAACAACCAACCATTAAAACCCTTAAAATTCAATTCTTTTATATTTTTGCTACATAAAATACAAAAAAATACAAAAGATAAACTATCAAAATATTTATTTCATCGTCTATAGTAAAGCTAACAGTATACTTTCATTTTCTAGACACTTTCATCCATCCGTTTATGTTTCATTGTTAATTTCTATCCCAAAGGCAGAAAATCAGCCCTATTGGTATTGTGCTTCAAGGTTGTATCTAATGTTTTGTGGCTTACTAATGCTGCAAATTAAATTACAACAACAAAAATCAGAATTGGTGAAACCCTAAAGCTAGGGTTTAACCCTAAAAGGTACATTCTAACCCTACTCTAGCTCATATTTCACTTGTGGATTGTTTATAAAGAATATCTAACACATTCTAATGGTGAAATTCATCTCCTAAGCAGTCCATTCATGTTATACTTCATTTTGGATATTTTTTTTGAAACCCTAGGGGGATTCACCACCTCTCTTTGCAAGTTTGAGTTAATTTCATGGTTATTATTCATTTGTGTTGAAATATTGTAACTGCAAAGAGTATTCTATTTATTATTGAGTCATTAGATCAATCCCCTTTTGTGGATTGNAAGACAAAGAATGATGAGCCACCCAGAAGACCGACACAACAACTCACATTGACTCGCTTCTCTCACCATGTCAAAAATAGAGGGTCATATAGAACAGAATTAGGGATAGCCTAACGAAAGTCTTTGCAGTTTTACGGTCGGATCTTGGGCAAATCCAAATCCGTATATAATCCGTGGATCCAACCCCCAGGCCTGACGGATCCAGTAACATAGTGTTTTTGTCTTTTAAGATATAAAGTCAGAATTCAAGCAAGGCCTGGTGCCTTGTCACTGGGGTACGAAATCTAGGCAACCAATGGGACTTGAAAATGGATGAGAAAGATGTGATAAAACCAACCTTTGATGGGAACCAACCTATGATTGAACGCAAGTGCTAAACTATGGGAGAATCTCAAAATGCCAAGCAAAATCGTACATGCTAGCTCTCAACCCTCAAGATTTTCAAGGGTGAAAATCTAGGGGTTAACAATGGCGACTCAAAGGGACGGGATCCCCCTATGGGATTTTGAGAACCAAATGAATCTTTGTGTCTGTAGAAATAAAATTGATGCTCTGTGAGAACTCTATAAGATATACCAATAATGCTCCGAAATTGAGGAACGTGTACCAAGAATACCCCTGTAAATATGTGGGAGAAAAGAAGGCCCTGTAAGTTGATAAAGAAAGTCCTGTAAGTTGACCTGTGATACTGAAGCCTATCTAATGGGCCATGGAGTCAAATCAATATAAAATCTCCCACTGAATCACAGAAACATAAGGGGTCTCATCAAAATCTGCTACCTGCTACCACCCAATATGTACACTCCTCCCTGCGATAAATGTACTAACGTCAACACAAGGGAGAGAGTCACTTAAACAGATGTCAATAATGAAAACATCTGTCAAGTGCAAAGGAACACCACCAATAATGACAATGGGTCCTAAGGTACAAGCACATCTTATCACTGTGAAAATTGTTCTGAAGTCGAACAGTGACAAGGATCATCCAATGAAGGCCCAATGATACTCAGCCTGTTTGGATGTGAGCTAATCGCCAATGAGGCTAACGGCTACCAAGGTGCTCTACTTCTGGATCATTCGTAGATAATGTGTTGAAGTCGATACAAGATGACCTACTAAAAAGAAGAGCAATGGTGTCTCTCTTCCCTCAGCGTGAAGTGATAACTTAAGAAGATCAAGATGAAAGAACCAAGTACCATATCCTTATTGTTGGATGAGGGGGACGACTGACTCAAAGCAGAAGACTAAATGATAAGTGATGACGAGACGTGACATAGGATGACTCAAGACTCTCCTATGTCTCCTCAAACTACCCATCCTAAAGGATCAATGCTTCGCGAACATGACAATGGGACCCCGATCCAGACTCACTCTAATGATGGACACAAAGGCTCGGCATTTGATAGATAGTCATTCAAATTTTGACCCAAGAAAATCACTAGTGGACAGCAATTTATTAATGAAAGGAAAGACACACAAGACAAGACCACATGTTGATATAACTAGGAAAAAATCAGCGACACTTATGCACAGACTAAAGCAAATAATTGAAGGGAAAAAATACTACAAGGAAAATGTAGATTGTTGTCCTAAAAATGTAAAAAATCAGCAAGAAGGAAATACTGAAATGACAATGTGGAAAGGAAAAACAACTACCCTAGACCCAAAAGTTTTTACCTCATAGCTACCATGATCAAATCATCATTACTCGAAGGACCAATGTAACCATGCAGCCAAATAATCATTCCGCCAGGAAAGATCAATAATATCAACCTTCTAGGGGGACCAATCATGAAATCTCGTACGACCAAAAGATGCCTTAATGTACCTGTTGGTGAAGCCATAACTAAAGGGTGTTAGTTGATTGAAGGCTAGTTGGGACTTAGAACATGGTATTTCAACAGTAATAAGCATGAATGCATGAGAGTCAAAACTCTTGGAATCTACCTGTCGAAATACCCCCATCATCCTGAGATCAATTGGGTCATGATGAACCCTGATATCCAAACATTGATCAATCTCATGACCTTGAAGAACAACCTCGGGATGCAGAATCATAGGAAAAATGTAAGGGACATCATCCTCTGGATGAACCCAAAGTGGTTCTTCCTGTTGTAATGGTATCGGATCAAGTTGTTCCTTGACCACTACTAGGATAGGCAAGGATGAAATCTCTTGTTGACTAATCTCCACTTGGTTAACCTGTAGTTCCTCCTCTTGAAACTTTTCGTCCTCTTGAAATTTTTCATCTTCACTAATGGGAGGAACTAATGAACAATCTTGAGTATTCAAATCTTCACCTTCATCTTCTTGGAACTCTATATGTGACTCAAATGGTGCAACTATTGGTTCTGGATCATCTAAACCCGAGCCATGACCATCCTGATTGTCTTTGGGAATCTAGCATGGTGCAAGTTGCGGTTCACCTTTAGTAACAAGGACTTCTTGCACTGCTTTAACAATCAGTAGTTGAAATTCATGGATTAGAATGAAACCTTTGGCTACAATAAAATGTCCTTCCAACTTAATAGCAGCATCCTGGGCTTCCTCCAAAATTTGAGGTTCCTTGTTCCTGAGAAAAGTACCAAAAATACCATCAAATGCCTCAAGATAATAATTTAAAGCATAAACAGCATTAGGCCTTATAGTAGTAGTGATTCTATAATAAGTATTAAAAAAAAAAGAATTAAAATCAATGACAGTCTCATCCCCATTCTTTTTAATAGTATTAAGAGCATTACTTAAGGGAAAGTTGCTTGGTTTATCCGCCCATCTTTTAGTAAACTTCTCTTGGAACGAATCCCATCCATCAATGGAGGCATCTGGAAGGGATTTGTACCGTGTTCGTGCCTCCCCCTTGAGGGTTGACACAAACATCTACATCATCACATCCTCATGTTCCACCTCAAAATCATCCAACAACTTAGAAAAATCAACCAAGTGATCCTCAACTAATTCTCCTGACCTCCCTACAAACAAAGGTATACATTTAAGCCACTTGCATGCATGTAAGTCATGAGGATAGTTTGGAAATGCCACAAAACTCAGTGGGTCAAAAGCAGAGAATCTCCACCTTCCTGGTGACCTCACAGCTGCAGCTATATTGTTAGTCTCAAATAGAAAAAAGCATAGTTGCTACCGTACTAGCTTGAGGTGAAAATAAGACCAAGGGTGAAGGTGTCGAAGCTATACTCATCATAGTGCTCATTGAAAACAAATTACCAAAGAACTCAGTAGGCCTACCAATTTCTCAAGGAGCTCGTGGTGAAAGAATAGTCTTGTTCCAAAAAAGGTATTTAGGGTTTGTTCAAGCTCAAAACTAGATCTTGTGAGGGGATTGAAACTGAAAGATCTTCTTGTGTAAGTCCCATGTGGAGTCATCCATGTATCCTGTATAGTCGTTAGTTGAGTTAGAAAAAATAAAGCAATTAAAGTAAAAACTCACCTATGTCGTTATTACCAAGGCTGGCATTCCCCGACAATGGCGCCAATTTGTTAGCACACTTTTTCACCCTCCAATTCAGGTGATATAAAATAAAAATAAACATCGATGAAAAGGTGGCTAATTAAAGGAGAAAAGCCCCAAATTGTCGCGGGCTAGACCGCTCTCCATTTCGGCTAGTGCTTTCCAGCCTCAGGGGGGAGTTCCTAGGGTGATTTGTTGTTGTCTTAAGGTCTGATTTTCGACAAAATAAGACAAAAAACAGCAGTTGTAATGTCTTGGATAATTGTTAATGCCACCCAAGACGAGGGGAAAAAAGATAGTTTTTAACTTGGACGGATCCAACAGGGTTAGCACAACAGAAATAGAAAGAAATAAAATGAGAAAACTACTCATAAGATAGCTAAATCACAATGAATAGTAATGAACTACTTAATCAATTGCAAAAATTAAATCAAATACCAACAAGAAGAAAGGTTCGACACAAACACAAAACTTCTTTATTATCGGCTTGTCAAAGGGTTGATTGTGCCACAATCACAATCAACAAGTCCACAACCGGTACAATGAATATCCTTGCTCAAGAGAAAGTAGCTGGACACTAAAGAATGAGAGAGAGAAGAGAAAGTATAGTATGTGTTGCTACCACGTAAATCCGACCAATAACTCATGTAAACCATCCAATACATAGTGTATGAGGGCGTATCTCTCCAACCAATAATAGCCATGTGCATGAGATAAGCCAAATTGCATGAGGAGGTTTAGAGGATCTTACGTGGGAGTAAAGGAAGATAGTAAAGGCGTGGTAAGGAATGGATGGGAGACTACGATAGGGTAAAGTGAAAAGTGAGGATAAGATGGAGGATGAGGGACGCATGAGAGAGTTGGGAGGTGGAGTTAAGCCAAGACAAGGCACACCTATGAGGGAAAAGGTTGAGATGGCGCACTTGAATGGGTAAGTCATATCGAGTATGGCGTATTAAGGTTTTAAGTGAATGGAGTTGAGTGGAGACATGTGCATGCATGGGAGGTGCGTAAGCAAATGGAGGTGAGGCAATAACATAGGGAGTTGGTGCATGTGGAGTAAGGGAAGATACCGCATGGGAGAGAGATGACGTAGTGAGGATGCATTTGTGAGTATGAGTGTGAGTTAGGGAGATAACGTAGACATTCAAATAAGAGAGTGCAAGTGGTAGATGACGTATGTGGGAGGATGACGTAGGTGAAGCATGCATGTGAGAGAGTGTAAAAGCATGACGTGAGGGAGTTTAGGCATAAAGCATATGTTATATTAAGTCATGCAATTTACTAAAACACAGATGAGTATGTTTAGAAGGAGGATAAAGGGGGGACAAACCTTTTTAATTTAATAAAGCTACACTTTAATTTAATAATTTAATAAAGTGACACTTCAATTTAATAAAGGTGGGAAGGTGAGTGGGTTATAGAGTTAGGATAAAGGTGAGTGGTATGTAAGAAAGGGAAGGGGGTTAGGATAAGACAAGGGACTTTATTTGATTAATTAATTAATTAGTTAATTAAATAAAGGGAACACACTTAATGTAAAAGGGGGAACAACTTTTAATAAGTAATTAATTACAAAGGGGGAGACAAACACTTTAATTAACTAATTAAAAAATTAAAGGGGAGATAAGCACGTGTACCCAAGGTAGTGGGGTTAATGGGTATGTACAAAGGGAAGTGGGTTTAGTGGGTAAGACACACATACATGTGTGAGTGAGAGTAGAGTTAGGATAAAGGGGATAGGTAAAGCAATATGTATGCATAAAGTGGTTTTATGGCCTTTTAATGCACGAAAACTGGTTTTATGGCAGGTGAAGGGAAATTAATGGTGACTAAGCGTTAATTAGCTCAATCATTCCCAAGTTGACTTGCCACCTCATCCATACGCCCTCCAATATTAATTAACTCATTTAACGCTTTTAGCCTTGGAAAATGCGTCCCCTCATCAAATGATGCCAAGTAGATGCCACATGTCACATTGAAGCATCGCCAAATGTCGAAAACTGACCCTACCACTTATCACTTGTGGATTCAACCATCCCTGTTATAAATAGAAACTACTAAAATTATGGTCCGGGTCCTAAAATTTAGGAAACTGTCAAAAACATCCAAGATGACTAGGAGATCGTCACCATGTGTCATACGTCTAAAAATAGACACTACTAAAAATAGAATGTGCTCACATGTCAATGATACCATACTCATCAGATTCAGCTTTCCAAGAGGATTCCAAATCCACAATCAGAATTGACATGTGAGCCCTGGTGCTCAACCTGCTTAAAAATAGAAATTTGTTACTAGTCATCCTGGAAGAGGTCCAAAAGACTCAAAATGTCTCAAGGATCCATACTGCGTGCTCGGAATCTGAATCTGGGGCCTGGAGCTCAAACTACTCCAAACTGTCAAGTAACCCACTCAAACCATGTCTCCTAAAAATAAGGGACACATGTTGTATCTCTCAAATGCAAAGGAAAACAAGCTAGCTATAACTCTGAAACAAAGCAACCATGTATCAATCATATACATGTCTCTGATGGGAACCAACCTCTGACTGAACATGAGTGCTAAACTCTAGGAGAATCTCAGAATACCGACCAAAATAGTACATGATGGCTCTTAACCCTCAAGATTTTCTAGAGTGAAAATCTAGGGGTTAACAGGTACTTAACATAGATTTGCACAGCAGAATAAACAGAAATGAAAATACACACATAGACACAATGATTTACCCTCCAACTAAATCATCACTCCATTAACTCAGAAATAGTGAGGGCTCCCTTACCAAGAAAATGGCCCAAAGAAAAAAGTTACAAGCACAGTCAAATCTACAGGACTCAAATCTGCAGAAACCCTAAGACACAGAAAAAATTACAGCAGAAAATATAGTTACCTGAACCTCAGTCTAGTTGCTCGGATCACTGCCCAACACTATGTACGACCTGCCCGGACAAATACAATGTTTCCTATGACTCTGCGTCACCCTGCGTGAGCCCTACGTCAGTTGCCTGCAACCCTATTGACACTGCCCGGAGTCTTTCTAGCCTACCCACAACGGAATAAACAAAAATGAAAATACACACATAGACACAATGATTTACCCTCCAACTAAATCATCACTCCATTAACTCATAAACAATGAGGGCTCCCTTACCAAGAAAATGGCCCAAAGAAAAAAGTTACAAGCACAGTCAGATCTACAGGACTAAGATCTGCAGAAACCCTAAGACACAGAAAAAATTACAGCAGAAAATATAGTTTCCTAAACCTCAGTCTAGCTGCTCGGATCACTGCCAACACTATGTACGACCTGCCCGGACAAATACAATGTTTCCTACGACTCTGCGTCACCCTGCATGAGCCCTGCGTCAGTTGCCTGCATCCCTATTGACGTTGCACGAAGTCTTTCCATCCTACCCACAACCTCTGTGTGGTTTCCCATGACTCTCTCAGTTGCCTGAGCCTTCTTGGACTGCAGTACGGTTTCCCAACCTTGCTTGTCACCTTGGTTCGACTGCCAAGTTGCTCGATTCTCTCTATGTCTGGTTTCTGTCCTGTCAGCTTCTTTCTCTTTGTCGCAAAAACACTCGTGTTTCTCTCCTTGCACTCTTGCAAGTCACTGTGTCTTTCTCTCCTCTCCTTAGCTGGCTTTTATAACATTGAGTTAACCTAAAATCCAAAACCCTAGATCTCCAAAGTGATCAACGGCTAAGAACTAATCTTCCGTTCCCTTGAGATCGATGGCTAGGATTTAATTTAATTACTAATGACAAAAACCTTATCATTTAATTAAATCAAACTCACTTTATTATAATAAGACACTCACTTACATAATTAACTTATAAAGTGAAATTCCTAAGGTTCATAGGAGTATTAATGTCTCCCACACATTAGACACATTAACTCATGTAGGAGTACCTGTCTGATGCTATTAAAACATCAACAAAGGAAACATGAAATATATTATGAACTCTACTTAAGGTGTAAGCATTTTTGCTTATTTTTTCTTAATTTGATAAGTTACAAACAAACTTGTTTGATAACTATAAAAATATCCAATTTGAGTAGGATAAAATGGAGAGATCTGTAAGGATAAATAAAATTGATAAAATATGAATGTGTTATTCAAGTTATTGCACCAAGGGATATCTTGTGCATGTCTTCTTCAGGCTCTGTATTTGGAATACCAGTATCTTCTTTACATTTGTCTGAGTCACTACTAGATGTGATTGATTCCTTCTCTGTTTCGCAAGTATGTAATTTTTTATTGGTGCATCTGTGCCCTGGTGGCCATTTGTCTTCACGATATCTACATTTGTTTCCCCATTTCTTACCTAGGTCATCTTCCCTTAAAGGGGGTGGTACATACTTATTAGACTTGTCTATAGAATATTTTGATTTTTCATTTGAATATATGTTTGATCTTTCTGGTCCAGTGAATGATGACCTATTGAACTTGCTTTTGTGTTCAATTAGTTTGCCGCATGTCTAGCATCTTCAATAGATTTAGGGTTCCATAGTTTTATTTCATTACAGATGTAATCCTTCAACCCACAGATATACATTTTCAACAATTGTTCATCTGTGGATTCAAGTTGTCTTGTTGCCAGCACTTCCCATTCATGTGTATAGCCATTTACGTTCCCTTTTGTTTAAGATGCACGAATTTATTATACAGGTCATCGTCTTCTTCATCATAGAACCTTTTTAATCGGCCAGTTGTGAAACTTTTCCAATGAAAGGAACGAGTGTCACATTTTCTAGACCACCATAGAAACCAATCGTAAGTTTCCCCTTCTAAATTGTTGGACGTTATCATTATTTTTTCTCGTTCGCCCAGTGGGGGATTTGATTCAAAGATACCCTCCATTTTGTTGACCCAAACAACGACTCCTCGATGGTCCTTACTGTCATATTTCGGTAATTCTTTTTTAATTTTTTTATATTCTCTATTTTGAAACCTTGGGTTATACATACTACCTGAAAAATCAATTTATGGTGCTTCTCGATTTCTCTGATCACTTGTATTTTGTGATTCTGGACTCTGTGGCAATCTTCGGTGGGCTAAGGGTTTTGCACATAACGCATCTACTAGTTCGGTTAGTTAGTCAATTCTTTCGATCTATTCATTAAGCATCCTCGTAGCTTCATACTTGTCAGCACCCCTCATTCTTAATAAGTTTTTCCACCATTCCTCAGATTTGTCTATTAACATGTCAATCTGTCTTCTTTTTCTAATAATTTATTTATTTTTTCCATTAATTATTTTTGTCGTTCGCTGAACTCTTTCTGACTCTTCTCAACACTATCGAGACAATGTCTTATGTCGCTGACTTCGTCTCTACAACGGTTAATATCCACCTATAACTCCTTGTTCTTTCTCCTACTTGATTACATATTTTTTTTAAATATAACCCAAAAAAAAATTTAATGATAAGGTGATAAAGTGACTTTATAAGGTAAGTCAAGTTAATGAGATTTTGAGGGGCACGCTATTTTCTGTTAAAGTCACGTATAGTCAAAATAAGAAGGTCGATGAGTTGGAAAAAGTACAGACAACAGCGGACAGTGCGGCAGCGGCAGCGGAAAGCATACGACAGTAGCAGCGAACAATATGGTGATAGGTACAGTGGGATGGCATGGCAGAGAGATGCCACGGAGAGGTGCGGCGAACAAGTACAGCTTCTAACCCGCTCTGACACCAATGTAATAAATCACTTGTTTTTAACAATGAATCACAGATATTTCTGCAATAATATATAGATATATATATGCATTGATAAAATAAGAATGATGATACAATTCACCTAATGACGGTTTACTTATACGCATTGACTGGTCACGAGGTGAAGGGGTACGTGCCACCTTTCTTTAATTACATTATATGTATTGTTATTATTCTATTCTATTATATTATATTTTATTATGTTTACAACATGTTTGTATTGGGGAATGACTAATTTCGTTGTCAAAAAGGACACATGAAATATATTATGAACTCTACTTAAGGTGTAAGTACTTTGCTTATTTTTTCTTAATTTGATAAGAACCATAGAATTTCGGTGCTAACTTATTTTTCCCTCCTTGCATAGGAGATAATATCGAGGATCTGGCTCTCAAAAAACAACATGACATTTCAAGGTTTGGACATGACTCATGCACAGGTTACACATAAATTCAGAGTATCCTTTGAAGGTAGCTAGAAACCATTAAAAGAAAATCATCATAGAATATTAAAGGAACCATCATTGATTATGAAATGGCACTGTGCTTCTTTGATGTAGCATGCAAGAAGATCCAATTATGTGTGGAGCAGGAGACATTCTTTTTTTTAAGTCAACTCATTATATGATTTTGAAATATGTTGCTAGGCAAGGAACAAATAATCAAGCTCAGTTTTATGCATTGTGGATTCTTATAAAAGCAACAATAGAAAAAGGCTTAAAGATAAGTTGCAGGAAAC
>JZKD02S1140803.1:0-12869 GCA_000966675.3 Picea glauca | reverse complement strand
GCTAAAAATAAAATATTAGTGCTTTTTTAAGGATTTAAAATGTATACGTTAAGAAGAACAAATTGAACTATAATACCGAAGGTTACTTTGCATTTTCTTAATTGGCTATTTTTTTTTGGAAAAATTTGTATTCATTACTATTTAAAAAACAAAATGCTAGGCACTAAAAATAAAATATTAGTGTTTTTTTAAGGATTTAAATGTATATGTTAAGAAGAACAAATTGAAATATGATACGTGAGGTTATTTTGTATTTTCTTAATTGGCTATGTTTTTTTTTTGGGAAAATTTGTATTCAGTATCATTAATTCGTTTTTAATATTGGATTAATATAATTTGTTTTTTATAGTGGTATATTTTTATGTTGAGATTTTATTATTTGGGTTTAATTTGGGTGGTTGAGAGGAATGATTGTTATTCTCGTGTTCAATTCCTGTAACTAACATGTTGAGGTCATAATGAGTATATCGTTGCGATGGCTTCAAACTTTGTTGTTCACTGGCCTTGTGCCCTGAAGATGCTCTGGTTTATCCTGGGTACCATCCTCAAAATGAGGGGAAGCATTGGGGGTTTTCCCTGAGATTTGAGCTTTGTAACCTGGAAAAAAAAATATTTATGTTGAGATTTTGTTTTATATTAATATTATTTTTTTCAATCATATATGTATGTCAACATCATCGTTGTCAAGTTTGTATTCTGAATATTTTCATGAAATGGAAATGGTATATAAAGAATTAGCTACATTAAAAGTTTTATCAATCTAGAAGCTTGCTTTCAAATGTCGGTCTCTAAATTGATGTGATAGCATCCTCTCTCACCTTGGTATTAACATCAGTAACGATTTTGTGTCATTCCTTAATGGTCGTTTTTGGTTTTGTATCATACCTTAATGGTCGTTTTTTGCTTTTTGTCATGCCTTATGGGTTGTATTTGACATTTTTGTGTCATGCTTTGTGAGTCGTCTTTGGCTTTATATCATGCCTTGTGGGTTTCCTTTGATGATTTTGTGTCATACCTCATTTTTGGCTTATGATGAGTATTAGTGTATCCCTAAGTTGGAATTTCATTCCATGTTAATACCATTACGATTTTGTCACTAATAATAATGCCACAGGATATTAGCATATCCTTAAGTTGGAAACACATTCCACGTTAATATTATTAATGCTTTGAGTCATTCCTTATAAGTCATCTCTAACTTAGAATGATACCATGTGTTATCTTTATAGGAGCATATCCCTAAGTTGGAATTTCATTCCACATAAATACTATTTTTTGTAATGATAATGATAATGTTATCCCATCATCCATTATGTAGGAGCCATAATGTTACAAGTGCAAAGTTAAAAGTAATCTACCATGGCTAAGAAGTATGTTTAATGAATGTTGTTATTGAGTTCACTTTCTTGAAGAAGTTGGGGTGGTTTTGATTAATGGGATAATCATTAAGGAGGGACAACGTGTAGTATCAATGTTAATGGAAGATTATTAATATACATTTGTCATAATCTTAAATTTATGAAGTGTTAAGATCATGTTTAAAATATTAGGGATTAAGATGGATTTATGTTGTTTATTTATTGTATGTTGATTTTTTGAAAACCTAAATGTTAAATGTTATCTTGTTTTTTATTTTAGTTCATTTATGTTAATTTATGTTACTTATAGACGTATGTCAACAAAAATCTCTTGGTGCAATAAAAATCTCAACTTCTAGCCGAAGGGGTTAGCTCAACCAATTGTCAACAATGTTGTTGGGCATTTGGTTGGTTTAATACCAACATGTGTTAGGGTCAAATTCCATTGGGTTAGGTGCACTAGTCTACGTCGATGAGTTTACTAGGGATGTCATCCATGAATTGTGTAAAAGCATTCATTGGGTTTCCCCATGGGGTTCTTCTTCGAAGAAAAAAAACTAAAAGAAAACTAACACCTAATAAACCAAAATGTGTTATTTCTCTATTTTACATTTTTTCCATGTTGCCACACTCCCACCCTCCAGCCATAGGCAAGAATGAGATTGGCGATGCATTGTCAACTCCAATCAACAATTTGTTCATGAAAAGCGAAGATGTCACAAGTGGGATTTAAACCAAATGGAGAGGATAACCACTCTCCTCTCTATTACACTAGATAAACCCTATTGATTTTCTCTATTTACATTATCTTTATCTCCTTGAAGTTTGAAAAATCTTTGGAGTTCGGGGTTTTAAAAAGGGTTTGGGGTTTGTTAATCATATAAGAATTATTTTAATGAGCATTTTAGGAAAGTATGTGAAAGGGTATTATGAAGCATTATTAGTGAGGGATTTTTTTATTTTTATGACACGAAGGAGGTGAGGGAATATCGAGCAAGTAAACATACTCACCATACAACTAATCAACCACTATGTAAGTAGGAGACACCGTTCACTTGTGATTACCTCGTTAATACAAAGATCATAATATATTAAACTTAGGCATATAAGTGAGTTAGTCAAACCACCCTCCTCCAAACTCTTTGCAATCCTACGAGTTTTTAGATTCAAGTCCAATTGCTACTCACTCTAAATACTCGCGATATCTCGAGATTTACTTCAATAAGATGGTGATTCCCTTATACACCAAAAAGACCCCAAATTCACTAAAAAGTACCCCTATTATATTTAGATAAGTCAACAATAACAAAGCACAAAATTGTAAACCAAACCATAAAAAATAAAAATAAAAACTAAACCTTTTACGAAATAAAAATAAAAAAAACATAAAAAATTGAAATTGAAACTTATAGATAATTGTAAACCAATTCTATCAAATAATGTAAAATAGTGATTATTTCTAAATTATATTAAAAAAATGAAAATACATCATATTATGATATTATGTGTTATTCATTTATTTAAATAAATATTTTTTAAATATGTAAAAAAATATACTCCATGTGTTATTCATTTATTTAAATAAATATTTTCAATATATGTAAAAAACAATATTTTAAATCGACAAAAAAATGGATTAAAAAACACCAAACAAGTGAGAAAAAGTGGTATAGAGTGATTGATGGATTCTTGAATGAATTGGTTGGAATAGTTTATTTGGCTTTCATGATAACACTAGTTTTTTCTTTGAATGAGTTGCTAAAACCAAAATCTCATCTACCTTCTAATTATCAATAAAGTCCACCATAAACCGTTAAATACAATAATAGGAAATGTATAAAGTAGATAAAGAAAGTTGAGCAATTTGTTGAAAACCATAAAGTTTGTTGATCTATTTAAGTATTTTAAGTGTGTTTTTGCGATTCAAGAAGTGTTACTATGTTTTATGAGGATGTCGAGTGGATCTCGACAAATTAAACATATGGTGAAATATTCAATTTTAAGAATTTTAAGAGATTTTTATACTTATATGTTATTATCACAAGTTTGTAAGAATTATGATTTAACAATAACAATTTTAATATTTTTATTGAAAATGGATTTTTTTTTATTTATAAAGCAACCCAAGTTTTTGAGAAATTTGAGCAATTTTGATCACACTCAACATCACAAAATCTTTTATTGTGGAGTGTAATGCCTCGAGGCATGGCATTATTGCAGTTTTAAGGCAAGAAGGAGAACCCCTTGCCTTTAAAAGCTACAATCTTAAAGGAAGTAACTTACTTAAATTCATTTATGAGAAAGAAATGTTGGACATACTACATGCAATGAAGTAATGGCTCCCTTACCTAATGGGAAAACACTTTAAGGTGAAAGCATATCATGATAATATGAAGTACTTCTTGGAATAATGGTTGTCTTTGGAGGAGTAACAAAAGTGGGTCATTGAGATGCTAGCTTATAAATTTGAATTATCTACAAAAAAGGGAAAGAGAATATGGTGGTTGGTGTGCTTTTGAGGAAAGAAGAGGACAATGAGACATTACTTTGTGTTATTTCCATTCTACAAGTTGATTTGGTAGAAGAAACAAGGATCAAATGATAGTATGAACAAGCTACATAACATTTCATCAAACAACTGCAATATGACTGTAGTGCATCAAATTATTTTTTGTGGAAGAATAATCCACTATGGTATAAGAATCGTCTATATTTATGTAAGAGATCCCAATTGAAATACAAGGTCCTTTATAAATTGTATGCCTCTGCCATAGGTGGACACTTGAGATTTATGAGAACATATCACATAGTCAAGCATGATCTTTTCATGGAAATGTTCTAAAACTAATGTTCAAAAATTTGAGGTGGAGTGTTTGATTTTCCAACAAAACAAAGGAGAGATAATCAAGACCCCGGATCTTCTAGAACCCTTAGCCATACAAGTCAGTGTTGGGAAGTAGTCTCAATAGATCTTATCACAAGTCTACCAAAGTTTGAGGGAAAAATGTATTTATGGTAGTGGTGGATCGACTCACAAAATATGTCCATTTTTCTCATTATTTCATTCTTTTAAAGAAAATACTATAGTGACAACATCCATGTAAGTAATTTAGAAGCTACATGTGATCCCAAGATTATTTTAAGTAACAAACATCCAATTTTCACTAGTTACTTGTGGGCTAACATATTTTATAGTTTGGGTTCTCAACTAGCTCATATAAGTTCATTTTCCACCTATAATCTGGTGGAAAAAATAATATTGTGAATAAATTTATGGAAGTTTATATATGTTTCCATGCATCTGATAAACAATCACATTGAGTCGAGCAAATACTTTTGGTAGAATGGTGATACGAAACTTCCTTACATTCTTCATCCAAAATGTCCTTGTTTATGGCCCAATATGGGTATCATCCTCCATCTATCATATCACCTTTGAGAGGGAAACCTAAGGTTCAAGCTATGGAGGATCACATCCAACACTAACACAAGGTTCTCCAACTATTGAAGGGCAACTTGGCTAATAGCATAAAAAAGGATGAAACAACAAGCACATCAACATCGTAGTGAAAGGAACTTCGAGGTGGGATATTAGGTATTTTTGAGGTTGGATCGAACAAAGGTCCCTCATGCAACAAAAGAGGGAAATAAATAAGCACTTGAGTACTATAATCTTTAGAAAGTATTGTAGAGAATTGGTAGTGTGGCTCACAAATTGGAGTTGTATTTTTCTTCATGTGTCGACCCAATCTCCCATGTTTACTTTTCAAAGAAGGTAATTGGCGATGATCTCTTAGTTCATACTATTTGTTAAAGATTGATAAAGAGAGAAAAATCATAATTGTTATCACACCAATTTCATCCACCTGGACATTCAAGTGATTTTCCTTAGAGACATCCTAAACCAACATTATCCACACCTGATACACTCCAAAACATGGATTGCAAGCCAATTGCACACCTCAAGTCCAAGTCAAACTTTAGTTTGACCATTAGAGTGGTCACATGATTGTCCCTTTATTGGTGAAGCAACTTGTGCGAAAAATCCCTCGATACTTGCATGATACATGTAATAATGTGATTTGATAAATTTTGTGGCCCATTGATACTAGAGGTAACCTCAAAAGCTTCATAACATTTACCCAATTCTACTATGAATCCAATTTCATTAAGAATATTAATCAAGGAATGTCAAGAGATTTTTTTCTCTATCAAAATATGTTTTTTTCAATTAGCTAGAATTGGCCACAACATTTTGGAATTTTTTTTTGTTACTACAGACACAGTGGGTGGGTCAGTGAACGGAAAAAAAATTTAGCTGGAAAATTTAAAATTAAGAATTTGAAGGTAAAAATATGAGCTAACTAATTGATTTTTTTAACCCAACCACGTTGAGTATGAGTTAGCCAACCAGAATTTTTAACCCAAGCATCTTAATTGCGGGTTAAACATAGGTTAAGTATCTTGATATTATAAAGAATAGAATTGAAACCTTAAACAAGTGCAGCAATGAAGTCTAAACAAAAGGCATCTTCCATTGCGGCTAGGTCTTACCCTGGCCACTGTCTGAAGTAGAAGCCATATGTTGTCATCTAAATTGCATACAGAAGTCATGCTAGAGCAAGGTTGAGGTTAAGCTAAAGCATATCATTGGTCTAAGTCTTCTCTAAATCAATTTAGCCATTGAATATGTGCTTTACTCGCCATGGCCACTGCCTGAAGCAAAATCCATCCATCTAAATCACTTGCAAAAGCCATGCTAGAGAAAGATTGAGGTTAAGCGAAAGCACATCATTGGTCCAATTTTTCTCTCCTCCCTGGTAGAGTTTTGAATCATGATCAACTTAGTTGTCGAATTTGTGATTTACTCTCCTTAGTTGTTCCTCTATTCACCATGGGCATGCCATCTACTCCTAAAGAGGAAGCATATACTTGATTGATAAGATCTTCTAAAGTTGTCGGTGAGAAACATCCAGTGTACAGTATATTCGTTAAAAGGGAAGAATCCATCCCCAAATTGGACATTATATCTCAAGAGGCAAAAAGGAAATCCATTGTGTTGCATGAGAAAGTGTTACACATCAAATTCCCACACTATTAAGTGTCACACTTATGTATCTCATTCTACTAAGTGTCGTAAGTGTTGTATGCACCTTACTAAGTGTCACATGCACTTTATCAAGTGTTGTATGCACCTTACTAAGTGTCGCATGCACTTTTTTAAGTGACACAACTTTGACTCCATGGAAGGACATTTGTTACAATACTTATTCAATGTGGAGGAGAAATACTCATCATGAGAAAGTCGAAATGACATCTTTTACCTTGCATTTTGACCCATTTTTGAAGATCAACGCTCCCCTGCCCATGTATAGGGAGCGTTGAACTCTTATCAATGCTCCCCTACCCATGTACAGGGAGTGTTGACAACGCTTTGTGCTCCATACCAGGGGAGCGTTGAAGTGGTTAGAGGAATTTTTTCTTATTCTAAAGGTCAACTCCAAGATGCTCTTAAGTGGTTTTGGTCGAGGGGTTGAGTCATGAGTTGAGTCACCCATATTCCCTCCATTTTAGGTAACCAAATCCCAACCTAAGGAGCTAAATCCTTGACCATTTCCTAAAATCCTTCATGGTGGTTAAGCCTCCCAAATCCTATATAATGAGGCCACTCAAAGGTGAAATGGGGAGAAAAAGATTTAAGAGTGTCGAACCATTGATCTTGGAGGAAGGAATCCATCAAGCATTATCATTTTGATCTTGAGACATTAAGGCAAGGGTTGGACTGAAGAGCTTGGAGGAGCTATTGCAATGTCAACCTTGGTTTGTAAGTACTTTGCCAAGTTTCTCCATTAATATAACTTGGCATATTTCCTTCATACTCTTGTTTATACATGTATGCCTATATAGACATATTTATTCTTGTCCAACGATGTATTGTAGGAGTAGAAGGTGTTGTTATGTTCCTTGCAGACTTTCTTCATCATAATAGAAGTTTGGACAATAAGACCAAAGATTGAAGATCAACGAGGACAACTGTCGAAAAGGAGTAAGTCACACTTCTTTCTTTTATCTTCTCTGCCTATAGACATAAAGAATAGGTCTAAAGGAATTTTAGTGTCCATTTGTTTGTTTTTTTGTCTTGGTCAATAGGGATCTAGATATCCAAGGGAGACTTTACCTGTCCACGAGGGAAATATTCTGTAGCAGAAAGGCCTAGTAGGTAAGTTAACAGACCTTTGGCCTAGCTCTCAAGCAATCTGGGACTGGATCACAGAGCATTAGGATCTTCCAAGCCATATTTATGGAGTGTATTGTGGCAAAGGTTATTATGTGTTTGTGTTTAGCAACAAAGAGGAGAGGGATCTAATTTTCAAATGGGGTCCCTACTCCATGGGCTTCAAGGGAATGCTCCTTTCTCGTCGAACTCTTGATTTTGATCCAAACATGGAAACTTCGATTTATGGATCAGGCTACCACATCTCCCCATTATATTTTGGGATGAAGATTCTCTAAAAATTATTAGAGACAAGTTGGGTCGCTATATCGATCGAGTTGGGCCAAAAGGGAACATTTATTCCTAAACTAGAATTTGTGTGGAAATGGATTTTGGAAATGGCATACCAGAGGTGATTCAATTCAGTCATCTTCAAACCATCGATTACTAGAAGATCCCTTTCAAGTACGACAGTTTCCACAAGTATGGACATTTCGCCAAAAGTTGCCCAAGAACTAAAGCAAATCAACCAATTTTGAAGAAAGTTCCAAGTCCTCAAAATAACATTAAACAAGAATCATTCAAACAAGTATTAAGAAGGCACAATAAACAATAGTTGAAGGGGACTTGGCCTAAAAAAAGACCTCAGTCAAGTTTGTCTAACCCCTCCTGTAACATATCTGAAGTTCTAGAAGATCGAGAGGAAGTGGAAAAGGAAAGGGTAGAGACATGTCCTTTTAAGATTAACTTGGATCTTAAATTTGGGTCAACAACAAAAGATCAATAGGAAATAGAGAACACAATTCCAACTACTAAGGATGGGACCTCATTTGGGGTAAGTTCAATAGCTCCACAAGAGAAGGAACCAAAATTAGAAGACAAGGAGTCACAAGAAGAAAAGGAGAAAGAGGATGAAACAATGGTCGAAGAAAATATCCCTAAAGTCTATGATTCGCCTTCCTCTGTAGAAGTTCTAAAGAAAGACTCACATCCCTCTCCCATGTTAACAAGAGGAAGGAAATCGGGCTGAGAACATAGAGAGAAAGAGGCAAAATCAAACATCTTACTAGATAACCAATGAACTCTAGATTCCACCATGTTTATTGTGGGGAGACTTCTACATAAAAGATAATTATGTTTTGTTTTTGAATTTTTTTATGCAAGCAATTTGTTAAACTCTACACTTGTACTCAACAAGCAAGTAATACTAAGTTACATAAGGTCAAGGGTCGGATCTCACCCTTTCCTTTTAATGGGAGAAGGTTTGTTTTATGTATTGTTGTGTGCTCCTATTTAGAACCTTTAAAACATAATTTTGTTGTAAATCCTTTGTGAGTTTTGTTGCAATTTTTAATAATATAAAAATCTCCCAATTATTGTTTAAAAAAAGAAGAAAGTATCTTGATATTCTAAATTTCATTAAATAAACATTGTATTGGAACATTCTTCAAAGAGTGAAGGTTGCAATGAAATTTAATTTCATGTCTATGTAGTTATGATAAGGGTGATGTAGTTATGATAACGATGACATTAGATCTATGTGGAGGAATGAAATTGATTCGAGTAGTTATGATAACAACAAAATTAGATCTACATGGAAGAATGAAATCGATTTGATCAAGATCATCTAGACATGCTCAATCACTAATATGATGGGTAAATTTAAATAAATTCATTTAAATTGTGAATTTTTTTGAAAATGTTTTTTTTTTTTAACAAAGTTGTAAAACTTGGTAGTGTCATGACATCTCATACCAACCATTCACTACAAGAGAAAACATATTTGTAGAGGTTTTTATGGAACCTCCCTGAAAAATCTATCCCTTCTTTGTTTATAACGAAGGTTGTTGGCAGCCCAAAGGGGTTGGATCCAATGGTGGAAAGTGAGGATTTTTTCACCATTGGGCAAGGTTCAATTCCCGTGAGGGCCTAACCTGAAGCCATGGGGGCACCTTGAGGTAGTGGTCGAACGTGTGGTTCCACCCAGAGATATTATATTAAATGATATCGTGACCCGTGCACACATAAGTGGATCAAAGCCCACCCCCATGTCCTTCAATTTTAGAAGTCCTCGAGGTGTAGGACAGTCGGTGATGGAGTGTGTTGTTAAGGCACTCTGTGATGTTAAAGTCATCGGTTCAAAACCTACGGGGACAAAAAATCCATCCATGTTAAGGGTTGGTGTGGCTCAGGCTGGGTGCGATCCCCAGGTGATTTCGACGGCTTAGATGCCCCTGAGTTGTGGTTTCTTAGCCATAGGTTAATCCCACATGTCACAAACAAACTAACAAACAAAAAAAAAATGTAGGTTGTTGGCACAAGCAGGCGATTAAAGGTTTTTGCAGACGTTTTTTTACTAGTATGCCTTTAAGGTACATACGCATCAGTGCACACAAAGAATAACGCATCGGTGCTTAAATGTTCAAAAGCGTCGTCATACGTTATAATAAAAATAACAAGAATCGATCAAAGCACATCGATGGCATGAAACATTACGCCCTGAAGCATATCACTATTATCATGCGCATTGTGGTAGGGTAAGTAAATAAAAAAATTACCAAATTGATTTTTCATTGATATACTTCATCCTGTGCTTCCAAACTCTCAAGCAAGCACTGATGCTCACCCTACTTCCAAAGACACCTTGTCTTTGGTGCTCTACAACGAGTTGGATAGCTCCATTGGTAGATTCCACACATTTCTAAATTTTGGAAATTACCATGAATTTTCATTTCCTCTCAATGGTGGAACCATGCCTCCTCGATACATAAGAGTCTAGGTAAAGTGTTTATTACCTTCCTATTTTCATTTTGATCCACTTAAAATTTGAATTTAGCTTGAAATTTGGTCTTTTTTTTCATTTTTTTTCAATTATGCACAGTGTGCTTGAATGCTTCGCCTTGCCTCGAAGTAGTGCGTCTTGTATTAAATTCACAACAAGCACCACCTTCAGTGGGTCTAATATAAATGTACGAATCGATTCCATTCAAGGAAGATCACCATGATAAAGTTTTAAAATAAAGCAATGCGTCCTTTGGGACACCCCACAACCAACACGTCCTTGGTTTCTCCCCGCACTGATACATTCCATTTAATTAAGCGCACTGCTAACTTTCTGATCCATAAAATTTAACATAGCAATGTAACCATTTTAACCAAATGCACCAATGTTGTTAACAGAACCACACTGGGACAAATATTGACCGACTTGGCATGCTGGGGCGTCTCATTAGACGCCTTGTGATCGGTGCTCTATGCTTTACAATGCACGATTGAACAAAGCGTCGGTGCTCTAATATCACGGTAGCATTGGCGTGTTAATAGTAACACATCACACCGCTTAAGTTGCAATAAAAAAATTTAGCCTAGCGGTGCCCATAGGTCCAACAAACGCATCGGTGTTGTAAAGAGCACAACATCGGGCCAAATATTTCATAATCTATCAGCCCAGTGCATCTTATTCGATAGACTTCTAAAATACATGGCAGAGTGACAATAAGCGTGGCAGACTGGTGCATAAACTCTAACTATGCACACCATGATAGGTTTTGAAAAATAAACACAACAATGCATCATTTGTGAGTATATGTCTTCGGTGCGTTATGAAAGACAACACACCACTAAACAACATGTCGGTGCTCTAGTAGAACTGACGCACTAGTGCTTTCGGTTTAACAAAGTGCATTGGTAATTTTGTGTGCCATAAATTTTAGTGCAGCGATGCCTCTTTGTTAACCAAATGAACTGGTGCAGTTACAAGAACCGCATCGGGAAAGTACTGAACAATTTAGCATGTTGAGACGTTTCATTAGATTCCATAATACTGGTGCTCTATACAACGAAATGTACCATAAAATGGAATGTGGGTGCTACAATAATACGGTAGCACCAGTGCTTTCATATCAACACATCACATTGCTTAATTTGCAATAAAACAATTTAACCTAGCGGCGCCTTTAGGTACAACAAACACATTGGTGTTGTAAAGAGCACGACACTCGGTTGAATATTTCACAATTTAATGGTGCGGTGTGTCTTGTGGGATGCATCGCTAAAATACATGGTGGTGCGACAACAAATGTGGTGCACTGGTGCGTGTTAGTAACAACACCGCATGACGATGTTGTTTGTTTGATATATAGCACCATTGGTGGTGAGTAGGTTTTGTTTTAGGCACACTAGTTACTTTTTTACATTTTTTTTCAAACCAAAATTAATTTTAGATTTTTTCATATACAAGTTATTTATATATATGTGTGTGTGTGTGTGTGTTTGTGTGCCTACAAATATTTGTATGTGAATCAGAGACGACGACAACGAGAGGAGGAGAAACAATAGCAACAACAGTAGCGGGTCAAAATGTACACTTTTGTACGTGAGTGGGAGGTCGGAGAGAGGGAGTTGTTCCCTCACCCTATTTCACAACAAACAAATGGGAGGTCAGGGACAGGGAGTTGTTCCCTTGCCCTATTTCACAACAGACACACGTCCTTTTGATGGATGTTGGCCTCCTCAAGTTTTATGAGGAGGGTACATCTCCCAGGGGGGACTTTTCGTTGTTACAACATTTGATCCATTGTTGGGATCATAGTTGACAGACATTCATGGTCAGTCTCGATCTGTGGTAGTGTTGTGGTATCAACCCATAGAGGAGGATTTTTATTTCATCACTGGGTTGTCTAGGAGGGAGGAGGCTTGGCCCTAGTTCCCTAATCTATTGTCTGGTGTTGCAGGAGAAACCCAACTGACATATGTGCATAGATATGTCCATATGGACGTTGTTTCCTCTTCGAAATTCCAGGTTCGTGGTGGTCAACTACAAATACATTCATTTCACAGAGAAGAGGTTAGGTGCCAGTGTCTTATTATATCGACACTTTCACACAAAAACTCTAGTGGGCAGTGCATTAGTTTCCCTTTGTTGCATTATTAGTTTCCCTTTGTTGCATTATGTAGATAGTTTATTGCAAAGGCCCTAATTGATTAGGTGGTCAAAGATTTTTTGAAGCAGGTTTTTTTTTTTTGCATTGGATCACTATTGCATCGTTTTAAATGGGATGAGATTCTTCCCATTTGCGTTAAAGTTGTTTACATTAATTTTTGAGAGGGTTCATGCCACTCGACCAACAATACCTTGCTTTCCTGCTAGGCCTATGCTTGATGCATGTATGTGCAGGTGGGGGTAGTTGTTTCCCAAGAGGGGCCAACTCATCTTTCCCTATACTCCGTTCGGTAGGGATGTATGTGATTTTTTTGGCTAGAAAGGATAATTGTGTCCTCGATATTATACAATACTC
>JZKD02S1140781.1:0-12869 GCA_000966675.3 Picea glauca | reverse complement strand
TTCCGGTCTCCGGCAGCATTTTGGACGTTTTAGACTGTTGACCATGTACACTCTGTTACAGATTTTTGATAATATATAATAGCAGGATCTCCCCTTTTTATTTAAAAAAAAAAAATATTCATTTTAACATATTTAAAATCATCCAATCATAATAAGGTAATACAAATCTCTCATATCCTATGTATGAATGACATGTATATGT
Organism: Picea glauca; assembly: GCA_000966675.3. Lineage (NCBI taxonomy): Eukaryota > Viridiplantae > Streptophyta > Pinopsida > Pinales > Pinaceae > Picea > Picea glauca. The sequence goes on along the minus strand of JZKD02S1140781.1, from coordinate 12,667 downwards.
GACCATCCATTACAACAAACAAAAATAAACGCTTTTGTAGTATTTTTTACTATTCATTACAAGGAATAAAATGAAATGATTTTATATGTGAGGGAAAAGATATTTGTATTATCATATCCTTACGGTATAAGTTTATATGGAAAAATGGATATTAATTAAATTTGAAGGACATGCACTTTCGGAAATTTTGCTCAAAACATTACACGTCATTTTAGTTTGTAACCTTGCAAATATGCAATTTTTTTAGGTAAAATGTTAAAAACAACTTTGACATTATCTTAAAATCACTTTTCAAAATTGCATAAAGCTTACCTTTAAAAATTACCTCAATAAACATCTGACAACATGCCTGTGATTGAAAGATGACCAACAAAGCCCAATTTGTTTTTTTGGATAGTCATCATCTTGGACTGTGATGAGAAAATTAAGTCAATTGGATTAACCATAAATGTGAATCTTTCCACCCTCTACACAAAATTCAAAGATTTTACCTTATTATACTACTATTTAGATCTATGCTCTACAACTTTTCATAAATTTCCTTTAGAGCAACTGTATGCCTTTGGAATAACATCTCACAATGCACCCAATAGGTATTTTCTCTATGAGAAGTATCCTTGCAAATATGATGTAGAAAAATGTTTAATAGATTCTTGCAATGTGTTTTTATTTCCGGATGTTCAAATTTTATTACTTCATTATTTTCATGGAAGTTGGTATGTGCTCCATTGAATTCTAAGTCTTAAAACATTATATTCTACATAATTTCAAGTTAGATAAACTTTACCAAAATAAATTTCCCATCATATTCTAAGTCTTAAAACATTATATTCTACATAATTTCAAGTTAGATAAACTTTACCAAAATAAATTTCCCATCATTTCCTATCTTCATCTAAAACATTATATTCTATATAATCTCAAGTTAGATAAACTTTACTAAAATAGGTTCCCCGTCATTGACCATCTTCATCTATAAATACAGTGAGAAGAGACTTTAATAAATGGTTAAATCTTTGAGAAATCAAAAATAATATAACCATCTTTATGACTAAAATCTAAAATTCAAAATTCAAAGTTGAAAATAAGGTGTGTAAACTCTTATGAGTGATTTAAATGTCAAAGAAAAAAAAAACTACATTATTATGAAAACACCATCAATCTCAAGCTTCATTATCCTTCATACTCTAATAAGATTGCAAGCTTAAAGAAATAAAAACTGATAATTACTAAATTAAGAACTAGATAACATGAGCTTCATAGTGAAACTAGTAAATGGACTCTTCTAAAAACTCCTTTGGAAAAAAATAAAGTATAAGTTATGCAACTCGAGGAGATTGAAAGACAAAGATCATTTCCTTCTAAGATGTCATTTATACAATGATATTATATGTGCTTATATTGATTTATATGTAAACACAATTTGATTTATGAAATCTTAAATCAAAACAATTGAACTAAGCATGGAGATTTTATTGTGAATTTACATTCACATTGAAACAATTATCTAAGTAATTTTAGGATTTTAATTTCTTCGTTTTCCTTGTTCACTCTCTCTTGTTTTGGTCCTACAAAGCACATTGGTCTACAAGAAATTAAAAGAAATTTTAATTTCTTAGTTTTCCTTGTTCACTCTCTCTTGTTTGGGTCCTACAAAACAAGTTGGTCTACAAGACATTAAAATACATCATCATCATCATTACTATTATTATAAAATATATGACAAAAATGACACCAGTGGTGTCTTCTAATTAATATGGAGTAGTTATGTTTCATCTATATCTTAGTTTATTCTTTTGGATATTTGATGNATCTAGGAAGAGGAAACCAATTTTTGATTTAATGATTGTAAAGAAATGACCTTAAATACTTTAAGTCTTTATGATCTGCAATATAGAAACCCCTTAGCATTGTGCTTGCATCTTATAAAATCGAATTCGAGTCTTAACTTTGCATATTTCATATTTGAAAGGATGTGCTTAACTTTTGCATCTGGCATTCGAAATACTGTATGCAGTCCTCAGCTCATATTTCACATCCAAAATAGCATGGTTAGCTTTCATACTAAGCATTTCAAATTTGAAATCCTGTACTCAATCCTACACTTGTCATTTAAAATATTGTGCATAGTCCTCATATTTCTGGTTCAAAATAGTGTTGTCTGTGGCAAAAGTAGACACACTTCTGTAGAAAAATAACTATATGTATCGGTGAAGCAGAAATTGCCGATTAATCGGCAAGTTTGCTTCAAGACAAGTACTCAGCTACAAAAAATCATGATTCAGGTGATTTGATCCCAATTATTATAGAAAATTGGCAGGTGCAAGTGCTTTTCTCGATGTGGAGTCTTGGCTTTTCACAGCCTGATGTCAGGAATTTGGGGTCATCGTGGCCATTTTCACTTGCTCATTTCATAGCAAGGATTGAGAACTTTGATTTAACATGCAGGGAGGGGAACAATGGTGATTTATCTGTGGCAAAGATAATTTCTTGGATTTTAATTTAGTCGAAAAAACAAACTTTATGCATTTTTATTGTTGGATGATTACTTGCTGATTTTTCACGGATATTTTCCCGAGTCAATACTTTTGGACCCTGGCTGTGTCATTGTCGAGTCCAAGTTCTGCAACACTTGTATATAGTCAATATTAAGTGGGAAAAATTTAATAGGGTATTGGCGATGATTCTCCAAAGACAATTTAAACTCAAGATATAAAGAGGATGTAAGATAAGGCAGACAGCCTGGAGAGATCGCTCTAAAAATATCGGCTCTCTTTCTCATAAACTTATTTCTCTGAATTCTGAACAATCGTATAGACCAACATATAAGCATAGCCACTTTTGTTTCACATGTAAAGATCACATGGAGTGCATAACACCATGACCCAAGCCATTCAACATTTGCCTTAAATTTAGAAAATGGGGAAGGAAAACAACTCCATCAATTGTATTTTTAATGTTATATAAGAAGCATAGTCTAAAAGGAAAAGAAAAGAGTGAAAAACTCCTTTTCAATTGCTTACCCATGATTTCTTTGAACAAATCCAATTAACACAAGATCCTATTTGAAAAAGTTAAAAACTAAACCAAATTATAGCCCTAGTTTGTTATTCCCAGTCAAGAATTTGACAAATCATGGAACAGTTTAAATAAACAAGATAAAGCACAAATGGATTGCGCTTGAATTAAATGATCGTTCTAATTTTTCTTTAACATCATTGTTTCCACTAATTGTTTTGTTGATATTAGTTTTCATATAAAATTTGTAGGCATTGAAATTGTTAAAATCTAGCAGTGATATGAAGTGTAGGCATGGCGATTTCCTTTCTATTTAGGGACTTTTCGATGCTATCCTAACAAATTAATAAGAGGCTTGGTTGTTATGATTAATTGTAAGGTAATTGAGAAACATACTCTAGATAACTCCTGTAACACAGTAACCCGATTCTTAACACGTCAAACTTACAGAAAACATTTTAATATTTTACATGCTTTTAACATGCTAGTTTTTTCTTTTCTTTTCTTGAAAGTACATGCTAGTTTTTAAACAAACATTTTAATGACTTTCAGATTTTTCAGAAAACTTTTAAACTTTTTTTTCAAATGCTGCTTATGTTACTTCATGGAACAAATAAGTACATCATAGGTCAAGAGGAAGGGACTCAACATCGCGATGAAAGACAGACTTTCACAAGCACAGCCAACTCCTGCTTAAATCTTGACATATCCCCTAAGTTGCAAGGAGAAGGCTCCTCCTGAAAAGCAATTATACATCGATGTTTCCAAAGAAGGCCAATAGCAAGCAACCATACTGAGTGCCACAATGATTTGCAGCTTTCCCTACTCTTCTAGGTGTCTCCCATAAGAGGACCTTTCCGTGACAAACGGGTCATATTTTTCTTTTCTCTTTTGATTATAAGAGTATCCTTCATTAAATGGAAAGAGTGACATGCAGTCATAATCAGAAAATGGCTGATATAGCAGCCTGCTGCAAAATTCATAATATTTTCAATAGTGCATATCTCAAGATCACAATAAAGCCCATCAGGGGCCAGGACAATAGTTAGACCTTTAAAAACTGAACACAAAAGAAAAGTCTAAGCACTTGTAGTTGCAATCTTTGGTTTATGGGGTATTTTTCATTTATCTGTTCTATCCTATTTAAGCGGAAGAAGTCTTGGGAAGGGGGGATCCAACCTTATATTGTCTTGTTTAGCCTCACTAACATGTGAGTGAGGCAGTGTTTTTCTTAATGTGGGTGGGGCTTTTGCTAAATTTGAGATGATAAGAGGCTCTTTTTATATTATGTCTAGGCATTGCAACCATCACCTTTCCTAGTTCTCGACTTGGATGCATATCTGAATTGCTTTGGTTCAACTAGCTTAGGGTTAGGAGGAGCTATGCTTACTGTGCATGGTGCATTACCCTAATGTCTAATAAGGGCTCTTAGAAGCCCAAACTTAAAAAGCACCTTCTTTTCTAGGGTTTAACTCTTGTGTTTACCACTTTGTACTCTTTATCTTTATTTGTACTTTTTGAACGTAGGAGTTGCCTTTGGCACTCCCACATTGCCATTATAACTTCTTATACTTTCTAGTCCCATTTAGCTATTTTGGTCATTTGTGGACATTAATATAATTTCTTTCTCTACCTTTTGAGCTCCATATGATTAATGATAAAGATTCCATGTCAAATAACTATTTTGCAAATTGCATAGTATAATATCTGTTAAACATGAAGAAGATGGGGGTTGTACTTTTTTCATCAATAGAATTAAGGAGAATAGAAAGGTTTGAGATGCAGTGGAATTGGATTGAAAAATGAAAGATTACCTTGCAGTTAGGGATTTCTCAGTATAACCTTACTGTTGATCAGCTTTGAAATTGCTTACTTATAACTTATAAGGTGGAGAAAAACCACGACAAACAGTATAATAGGTGGATGATAATCACCTAAAGGTTGTTGGTGTATAATAGATTATTTTTCCTTCTGTGTTTAATTCTGTTGGAGACCTAAAACTCATTCAATCCTGTTAGAGAGATAATTGAGATATTAAATAGCTGCATATTGCCAAAGTTTGCATGTTTCTATATGGGGAGGCTTGGTTTTAAGGAGTTAGTGGTGCAAGGGAAAAATGTAGTTGCTCATAAGATGGTTATAATCATATTATGTCATGGGTAGTAAAGCAGGAAAATGGTTTAGTAAATACAAGGGAAAGTGTATTATGTCATAGGTGAGCTGGAAAANATCTAGGAAGAGGAAACCAATTTTTGATTTAATGATTGTAAAGAAATGACCTTAAATACTTTAAGTCTTTATGATCTGCAATATAGAAACCCCTTAGCATTGTGCTTGCATCTTATAAAATCGAATTCGAGTCTTAACTTTGCATATTTCATATTTGAAAGGATGTGCTTAACTTTTGCATCTGGCATTCGAAATACTGTATGCAGTCCTCAGCTCATATTTCACATCCAAAATAGCATGGTTAGCTTTCATACTAAGCATTTCAAATTTGAAATCCTGTACTCAATCCTACACTTGTCATTTAAAATATTGTGCATAGTCCTCATATTTCTGGTTCAAAATAGTGTTGTCTGTGGCAAAAGTAGACACACTTCTGTAGAAAAATAACTATATGTATCGGTGAAGCAGAAATTGCCGATTAATCGGCAAGTTTGCTTCAAGACAAGTACTCAGCTACAAAAAATCATGATTCAGGTGATTTGATCCCAATTATTATAGAAAATTGGCAGGTGCAAGTGCTTTTCTCGATGTGGAGTCTTGGCTTTTCACAGCCTGATGTCAGGAATTTGGGGTCATCGTGGCCATTTTCACTTGCTCATTTCATAGCAAGGATTGAGAACTTTGATTTAACATGCAGGGAGGGGAACAATGGTGATTTATCTGTGGCAAAGATAATTTCTTGGATTTTAATTTAGTCGAAAAAACAAACTTTATGCATTTTTATTGTTGGATGATTACTTGCTGATTTTTCACGGATATTTTCCCGAGTCAATACTTTTGGACCCTGGCTGTGTCATTGTCGAGTCCAAGTTCTGCAACACTTGTATATAGTCAATATTAAGTGGGAAAAATTTAATAGGGTATTGGCGATGATTCTCCAAAGACAATTTAAACTCAAGATATAAAGAGGATGTAAGATAAGGCAGACAGCCTGGAGAGATCGCTCTAAAAATATCGGCTCTCTTTCTCATAAACTTATTTCTCTGAATTCTGAACAATCGTATAGACCAACATATAAGCATAGCCACTTTTGTTTCACATGTAAAGATCACATGGAGTGCATAACACCATGACCCAAGCCATTCAACATTTGCCTTAAATTTAGAAAATGGGGAAGGAAAACAACTCCATCAATTGTATTTTTAATGTTATATAAGAAGCATAGTCTAAAAGGAAAAGAAAAGAGTGAAAAACTCCTTTTCAATTGCTTACCCATGATTTCTTTGAACAAATCCAATTAACACAAGATCCTATTTGAAAAAGTTAAAAACTAAACCAAATTATAGCCCTAGTTTGTTATTCCCAGTCAAGAATTTGACAAATCATGGAACAGTTTAAATAAACAAGATAAAGCACAAATGGATTGCGCTTGAATTAAATGATCGTTCTAATTTTTCTTTAACATCATTGTTTCCACTAATTGTTTTGTTGATATTAGTTTTCATATAGAATTTGTAGGCATTGAAATTGTTAAAATCTAGCAGTGATATGAAGTGTAGGCATGGCGATTTCCTTTCTATTTAGGAACTTTTCGATGCTATCCTAACAAATTAATAAGAGGCTTGGTTGTTATGATTAATTGGTAAGGTAATTGAGAAATATACTCTAGATAACCCAACAAAATTAATGTTGTGAAGCTCTAATTCTCATGATGCTAGTACAGTCGGAGAGGTGATGCACTTGAACTCCTGTAACACAGTAACCCGATTCTTAACACATCAAACTTACAGAAAATATTTTAATATTTTACATGCTTTTAACATGCTAGTTTTTTCTTTTCTTTTCTTGAAAGTAAATGCTAGTTTTTAAACAAACATTTTAATGACTTTCAGATTTTTCAGAAAACTTTTAAACTTTTTTTTCAAATGCTGCTTATGTTACTTCATGGAACAAATAAGTACATCATAGGTCAAGAGGAAGGGACTCAACATCGCGATGAAAGACAGACTTTCACAAGCACAGCCAACTCCTGCTTAAATCTTGACATATCCCCTAAGTTGCAAGGAGAAGGCTCCTCCTGAAAAGCAATTATACATCGATGTTTCCAAAGAAGGCCAATAGCAAGCAACCATACTGAGTGCCACAATGATTTGCAGCTTTCCCTACTCTTCTAGGTGTCTCCCATAAGAGGACCTTTCCGTGACAAACGGGTCATATTTTTCTTTTCTCTTTTGATTATAAGAGTATCCTTCATTAAATGGAAAGAGTGACATGCAGTCATAATCAGAAAATGGCTGATATAGCAGCCTGCTGCAAAATTCATAATATTTTCAATAGTGCATATCTCAAGATCACAATAAAGCCCATCAGGGGCCAGGACAATAGTTAGACCTTTAAAAACTGAACACAAAAGAAAAGTCTAAGCACTTGTAGTTGCAATCTTTGGTTTATGGGGTATTTTTCATTTATCTGTTCTATCCTATTTAAGCGGAAGAAGTCTTGGGAAGGGGGGATCCAACCTTATATTGTCTTGTTTAGCCTCACTAACATGTGAGTGAGGCAGTGTTTTTCTTAATGTGGGTGGGGCTTTTGCTAAATTTGAGATGATAAGAGGCTCTTTTTATATTATGTCTAGGCATTGCAACCATCACCTTTCCTAGTTCTCGACTTGGATGCATATCTGAATTGCTTTGGTTCAACTAGCTTAGGGTTAGGAGGAGCTATGCTTACTGTGCATGGTGCATTACCCTAATGTCTAATAAGGGCTCTTAGAAGCCCAAACTTAAAAAGCACCTTCTTTTCTAGGGTTTAACTCTTGTGTTTACCACTTTGTACTCTTTATCTTTATTTGTACTTTTTGAACGTAGGAGTTGCCTTTGGCACTCCCACATTGCCATTATAACTTCTTATACTTTCTAGTCCCATTTAGCTATTTTGGTCATTTGTGGACATTAATATAATTTCTTTCTCTACCTTTTGAGCTCCATATGATTAATGATAAAGATTCCATGTCAAATAACTATTTTGCAAATTGCATAGTATAATATCTGTTAAACATGAAGAAGATGGGGGTTGTACTTTTTTCATCAATAGAATTAAGGAGAATAGAAAGGTTTGAGATGCAGTGGAATTGGATTGAAAAATGAAAGATTACCTTGCAGTTAGGGATTTCTCAGTATAACCTTACTGTTGATCAGCTTTGAAATTGCTTACTTATAACTTATAAGGTGGAGAAAAACCACGACAAACAGTATAATAGGTGGATGATAATCACCTAAAGGTTGTTGGTGTATAATAGATTATTTTTCCTTCTGTGTTTAATTCTGTTGGAGACCTAAAACTCATTCAATCCTGTTAGAGAGATAATTGAGATATTAAATAGCTGCATATTGCCAAAGTTTGCATGTTTCTATATGGGGAGGCTTGGTTTTAAGGAGTTAGTGGTGCAAGGGAAAAATGTAGTTGCTCATAAGATGGTTATAATCATATTATGTCATGGGTAGTAAAGCAGGAAAATGGTTTAGTAAATACAAGGGAAAGTGTATTATGTCATAGGTGAGCTGGAAAAACATTTGAATCTACTTGATTTTTGTTTCATCGGAGAGGATGCCAGGCTGTTTTGTCGATCCCCATTGATATCTTTGTGGAAATTGTTGAAAAGGTTATCCAACTTACCCTTGATCTTGATGAGTGATGCTTAATTGTAGATAGCCTTACAACTATTTAATTTAATCCTTGGTTTTTCACACCCAGGTGATAAACAGAGGCATTGGGAAATTCTTACTTTTTGCAAGTATTCTGACTTTAACTGGCAGTCACGGTTATATGTAAAAGCAGCATTTAGACCGAGTTAATGAAAATATAGTATAAGAAATCCTTTGTAATGTTCCCCAACCAAATCTGAAAAATCAGATCTAACTGGTTGAGAACTTTCATCAAATACTTAAAGTGTTTGCTCAAAGGCCTTGGGAAAATCAACAATCTTGCTGTCCCAACTGTCAAGGTGGATCACTGATGTGTTTAGAGGGTCAATGGGATGAGTTCCAACCTTCTTAGAACCCCTAAAGTGTCGGCTGTTATGATTATTTACTTGCTGTTATGTATATGACAGTTTTTCTCATTGAGGCATTATGTCAAACAGTTTGCATAACATGGCTGTAGCTTGCATTTCCATCCATGTTTTTGAGTTTAACTTGTATAAAACAACATGAATTTAAGTGGAACATAGACTATAATAAACATAAGAGTAAATGACAAGTAAATGGGCTGCAAGAGCTTGATTTTCATCATCACTTAGCTTTTCTTCTCTTGCTTCCAGTTTTGCTTCTTCTTGGACACAATCTTCCCACAGCCTGCTAAATGTTTTTAACTTACTTCTTGAACAGATTTCTTTTATGAAAGAGTCCCATGACTTCGGAAGTCCATTCAAAGTAGTCATTACTAACTTAGTTTCTTCAACCGAGTCACCAATAGCTATAATTTGTTCATTAATATGAGAAATTCTTGTAAAGAGGGCATGAATAGATTCAGACTTCTGCATCTTTACATTTTTGAGTTGAGTCCTCAAAGCCATCTTCCTGTTTATGTTCCTTCCTTCATATAGACGAGATAGAGCATCAAACATCTCTTTGGGAGTCTTCAAGGATGATACATGAGGAATAAGATGGTCTTTTATAGAATTTGAAATTATTCTCCTTGCCCTTATTAGATTCTTCCTGTACTTACCTTTAGCTTCTTCTTCCTCAGGTTCTGCAACCTCTTCCATAACACAATCTGATAAGTCATTTTCTTCCAATACAAGGGATATTCTGTACTTCCATGCTTTGAAGTTATCAGGTCCCTCAAGTTTCTCATCAAACTTAGTGCTTGGCATCATCTTGTCCTTGTTTTTGACTTCCTTCAAAAAACTAAAATACTGTAGTTGTTGATATTTGGTAGCTTGGAGGTACTTTTGCATTGGCAGTGCTCAACATGCGGAAGTGACCAAACAAATTTTCTCCTAGTGACTTTATAATGTGTTTTTATAAAGTGACTTTATAAAGTGATTTTATAAAGTTGGGTCTTTTAATTTTTTAATGTAAAAGTGACTTTATGATGTTATGGGTCACTTTAATGACTTAAGTGACCTCAGCGAATGAATAAGTCGTGACCGTTGATCTCAAGGGAAAGTGAAGAGTCACTTAAGGGAGATCAAGGGTTAGGAGAGTTACATTTTGAAATTGTTTAAAGGTAGCTCATTAGGAGAAGGAGGGCACACTTTTTGAGGAGAGCTAGTGGGAAAGTGAAGGGGCACAAATCCCAAGGAGAGTTTCTTTGCTTGGAGGAAGAGAGTTTCAGCACCTAGAGTTGGCACGCATCCCTAGGGGGATTGACACACTTTTCTAGACAATTTTCAGCATTAAAGAGGAGGCGGTGCAGTACGGATTGGAGGAGGCCGTACAGTACGAATTGAAGGAGGCTGTACAACATTTATTTGCTGGGTTTTGCAGCTACAACAAAAAAAATTGTGGCTGAGTTTTGGCACGGATTTCAAGGTGTTTCACTGCTGCAAATAAATCCGTACAGCAAGGTATAGTTCTGTACTTTTTCTGGGCACATATATCGAGACATATTTCTGCTGTTTAATGACTGGACAGTCCGTACCTTTTGTTCCGGAAATCTAGTTCAGATTTCAAGACTGTTGTACAGTGATTATGTGAAATTTCTGCTGAGATAGGGTAAAAGTACATCTTGTTAAATGCTGATTGTAAACTGTTGATGTACTCAGAATTTTTCCTTAAGTTGAATAAAGAGACATTCTTCTCAAATCTATCCAATTTTCTGAATATTTCTCCAAGTGTTTATGCACATATTTTTGTGCCAAATGTGGGTTACTGTCTGCTGTTCATAAATTTATTCCGTTGCTATTTTATTTCAGAACTAGTCTATGAGTGTTTCTGTCCATAAAGAACAGTTGTATGGCTGTTGTATCTTTATAAAAGGCTGAAATCTAATGTAGAATAAGTGTATGCTGAAATGAGATGTATTTCAATAGTAGTCTCCTTCACAAATCTAATAACTCTCTGTAGAAATGGCTTCTTTCAGGGAAGCTCTGATACCATGTTGAAAAACTGATGCATGTAGGTAAATTTAAAAATTTACAGCATACAACCAACATACCAATACATCTTGCATATATGAGGATCACTGAAAGTGAAACAATCATATAGAGAACACAAGTATACCCTGGGAAACCCTCTTGGGGTAGAAAACCCAGCCAAAACTTCTCTTTAGATTCTTCAACAAAGTACAATACCAGTACAAGACCTTAGAGTAACTAGCTAGGATTCAGAGGGATGAAACAATACCTCTGTTTCAACACTTACAAACTTCACAAATAGCTGAACTAACACTTATAGTAACAACTTGACAAACTCACCAAAAGATAACTGACTTTCCTTCTTGCTTTAGTAGAGTTATGACAACTTTAACACAATATTTGTAGCAGCCTTATATCAGCAAGGAACAACAAAAGACTTCGGCAAGAATAGAGTGCTTGTATCGGCAACATACTTCAACAACTAGCTGCCATATACCAACAGAAGACTCCAGCAACTAGCAACCATATACCAACAGAAGATTCTAGTAGATATCAGTCATATACCAACAAAATACTTCAACAAATAAATGCCTTGCCTCAGCAGAAGACTCCAACAAAACAAAGGTATATAAATGTTAAGTGAATGCCCCTTTTTATAGGTTGGTTTGTCTGCCCTAAGCAGCCCCCTAAGATCGTATGATAGTTGTATAACATCTGTCATACCTGCCCTCCTTTGGCTGCCAAGAGTCACCTTCTAATGTTTCCAAGAGCCACCTCCTAAAGCTCCCAAGAGCCACCTCCTAATGCTCCCAAAGGTCACTTCCTTTGTCTCTTCTAGAGGCTGCCCTAAATTGTTGTCATAGGATTGTATGACAGCTGTATAACAACCGTCATACCGCCACCCTAAGCTGGCCACTCCAACCGCCTTAAGCAACCCTCTTAAGCAGCCTCCCTAAGCTAGCCACTACAACCGCCCTAAGTAGCCCTCTCAGAGGTGCTATGAGGTTGACACATGGCATATGGTTGTCTTGGCATAAGGTTGACACTTGTCATGTGTTTGATGCTTGACATAAAGTTAACACTATATCAAAACTTTATTTACATGGTTAGTTACAATAGAGAAAATAGCTTCCAAAGCTATATAATTCAACAAGCTGCAGGAATAATGTACATGTATTTACAGAAATTATACAAAAGCAATAAATGAACTATATACATGAAATCTAAAGTACAAAGGAAAAGGGTTAGGGAGTATGATACAAAAGATGCCCCCATGGGCATCAGATGACTTCGCTGAAGAATAATTTGAGGAGTTGACCATTTACTGGAAGCATCAACTTCTCACCATCCAATCGGCTAAGAAAGAATGAGTTCTTGCCAGCCACATCCTGAATAATGTAT